>CM076571.1:233967945-234210249 GCA_034641835.2 Pinus albicaulis
CCCCGAAATTCAGATGTTGATTACGATTGTTTATCTAGATGGATTTTGTTGTCGTTTGATCCAGGTTAGTGCCATGGACCTTCTCTTTCCTTTAGTATTCATTTCATTTCCAATTTATGCAAATTTTTAGGGTTTTAAGGCCCCTAGGGTAAATTCTGCCCAAAGAAAGGGCAACGCACCATTGAACGTTGAAATTTGTGTTGCATAACAAGTACAGTGAAAGCTACTTGCACATGCAACACACTGTCTCTTGTTAGGGAGTGCGTTGGGCGCAATCTAAGTTTTAGTTTTTCATGCCATGCCCAAAATTTGCCTAATTGTTTGCAATGAATGGAATCTAATGGATCTTATGGTTGTATTTCAGGTTTCCATCGAATTATAATCATGATTACATGGATGCGAAGAGAACATGAAGAACAGGATACAATTTCCTTGAATGATCTAGGTACAGTAAGAGCCCTAAGAGAATGTGGACTGCTAAAGTACTTCCGGTTGTCAAGGATGAGGCAACCAATAGAACACTTGGAGTTCTTAGTTCGAGCATGAGATCCAGCTATAGAGGCATTTAATATTCATAACCAAGTGGTTCCCATAATAGTTGAGGATGTGTATTTTCTCACAGGTTTATCGAGGAGAGGTTTGCCCATTTAACTCTTAGGGTCTGCTCTAGGTGGAGAGGCTGTGAGAGATTATATTTTGTAGTATTTCTATTGAGGGGAAGAACCTAGAAAATATGGAAACATAAATATCCATAATGTTAGAGATTTGCCTTTGAGAACTATCCTTTTCATGATCGCAAAACTAGCTGGCACAATTACACTACATGTAGCGAATAGATCGTATATGTAGTATGCGCTTGAGTGTATGGAGCCAAAAATATTCAACTGGTCTGAAGCTGTTCTATCTCAAATAAAGGAACAACTGAATAAAGCAAAGGGAGGAAAGAAGAAAAATTTCAGTTATGGTCTGATCCTTCATTAGGGGAATTTTGAGGTCTAAAATGGGCCTCCTAAGGAAATTATATAATAATAGTGGAAAGAATCAAATAAGATTTGATGACATCATCAAATTTTAGAGGGAAAAATGAAAACATTAACTCACATTAACTCATCCTTCAAAGTTTTATCACCCTGAAAGGACCTCAACCTCAGCGATTTGTACTTAGTTTTATCCACTAGATGCTTATGTTGCACGTACTTCGATGGGTCTTACCATACCTAAAAATGAGAACACATGAAAACGCAGATTGTAACTGAAGTACTTTTAACAGTATTTCTACCTTTTGATGAATAGGATGTACCTAAAGTATGTACCATGGGTACTCTTGGATGAGGAATAAATTTCCGCATCCAAATTTAAAATTTCGCTTAAATTTGAGTAAAACTTTGGGAGATAATAAAATACTAGTTGAAAAATAGTTTCATTATTTTATTATTTTTTAATATTTTTTAATTTTTTATTTAAAACAGAATCATCCTTCATGGTTGACATCATCATCTAACTTATTATTACAGGTGTTTACTTGCTACATTTTTCTTAGGATGCCCATTTTAGACCTCAAAATTCCCCTAATGTATATCATTTGTCTTGGAACAAATTCCACTGATGCAACCACAACATGTGACACTAGATATAGCTAGTCCTAGAGATCCGAGGATGTAGAGATGGGTAGAACTCATGGGTCGACATGCTGGCCAATCTACCATTGTGTTCTCGACTGCATTCTTTGCCTGGTTCTGGCGATAGATTGTCGCCATTGACGAGTATGCATACACAGGCGTTGATTTTCGAGGAGATCCAAATTTAGCATTACCAGAAGGCGCTCAGTGGGGTGAAATAGGTAAGAATGTTTTGACCATGTTTTTTGATTTTCCTAAGGTTTATACAATGTTTTTTTATTTTGATGTTTCCCTAAGACTAAAATAAATGTTTGATGTAATGCAGATGTTGGTTGAGTTCAACTAGTAGAGGAACCAGAGCGTAAAGCAGATGTGCCAGCAGGGAGGGCTGTCGAGAGAGTAGTCCTTCAGGACCTTGATATGGCTGAGAGTCTGATTGAGCTATGAAAACACATAGTGGGGTTGAACTTCGGGATTCTGGATTGATGGATTGAAGAGTTACCCATGTGTCTACAACGACACACTATTGGAGTTCCTAACCGTTGGATGCGGTTGCTGCGTAGGATAGCTAGATCCATAGAATGTTACCATGAGCATCACTAGTTTACTTTTGACATTTTTCATACATTTTGAGTTTAGATGACCAACGTGTCTTGGGCACAAATTTTTGTAAAAATCTATAACTATATATCTATATGATTTCAGTTTTTTCCTATGTTTATTGTGCAATCCTATTCAATGATGTGAATGTTTTCTTTACATTTGTTGCAAATGTCTGTCTGAAACTTGATTAGCTAATGAATCAGTTAATGTGTTCAAATTTCTGGAAATGTGTTGATATATAATAAAATCAAAGTGTCTTTCCAAAATTCAAACTCTTAGGAACAAACGATGCCGTGTTGGATTTATAACAGTATAAACACTAGTAAGTTGTAATACCAAAAGTTGTGAGTCTAAGCTTATGATTATGAAGTTAATAACAAATGAAATGGAATTAGAGAGAAGTTCAATCAATGTGCTATACTCAACGAAATTTTTCGTCGATCTACCAATACAAATCCCTTGAAAACTCACTAACTCGCTGTTCAGAGTGAAAATGGCCCATGCTGTAGAGGATAGATTTTGCGTACTACGACTAGCACCATCAGCATATCCAACAAAAGGTTCCAAAGGTTCAGACATCTGCAATAAAATGTAAAGTGGATTATTAACGTCAAGAAAACTATAAAAAAAAATTAAGACGGTGAATGCGAATCGACAACATATATATACAATAAAATACAAAAATTACTACGCTCATGATTAATCGTAGTAACGTTTCAGATACAACCCATTTCTGGGCTGCGCCAATGGAATTCGATCGTAATCTACCAAGTCATAGGCACCCTTAGCAAGAACTCTTTTAACAATATAGGGGCCATGCCATAATGCCTCAAATTTTCCTGTACCTATAACATCAGCTTCTTGATCATAAATAAGGACCAAGTCACCCTCTAAGAAAATGCGAGGTTGGACATTTTTGTCGTATTGCACCATCATGCGTCCCTTATGCACCTCATTGGCCATTTGGGCTTCAGAACGTGTTTCATCAAGATGGATGAGGTTAACGAGATGCGCTTCTTCTTCTGAGGTGTCAGGTAACAAGTCGATCACGAGTTTTAACGATGGTATTTCACATTGGATAGATAAGATAGATTCTAGACCATACACCAATTGAAATGGAGTAAATCCAGTTGCGTTTCTCACCGAGGTTTGATATGCCCACAAGGCAGAGTATAGGATCAAATGCCAGTTTCTTTTATGAACTCCTATCATAAGTTGAAGCATATGTTTAAGAATTTTGTTGATAGCTTCAACTTGTCCATTTGACTGTGGATAATAAGGAGTAGAATTATCATGTGAAAATCCTAACTTAGCAGTCGATTCAGACATCATGTGGTTGCGAAAATGTTTCCCATGATTTGTAACTATAGCCTCTGGGACCCCAAACCATGCAATAACATGATTAAATAAAAATAGTGTAGCTGTCTGTCCTGTGTTGTTGAATGTAGGCATCGCTTCGACCTATATGGAAAAGTAGTCTACTGCGACAATAATATAACCGTGCCCCCCCACCCCCCGACGAACGAGGGTTATAGGTAATGAAGTCAATTCCCCATTTCGAAAATGGTCCCACAGAGACAATAGGATGCATTAGTGCTGGTGGTTTGTGGAATTTACGATAAAAAATTTGGCACGCATGACAACTTCTGACCGCGATAATACAATCTCGAAATATGGTAGGCCAAAAGTAACCAGCGCGGAGTATCTTCTGCATGGTATCATATCCAGATAAATTTCCACCACAAGCCCTAGCATGATAACCATTTAACACTTTTTCGGCCTCCTCATGAGTTGAGGCACCTTCTTAAAATTGTATCGACACCACGATGATAAAGTGAATCGCCGATGATCAGATAATCTTTGGCTTGTTATCGAATATGTCGTTGTTCAGAGTGAGAGGTATCAGGCCGAAGAGTTTTATTTTTGAGATAAATGATAAAATCCTCATACCAAGGATCAGATGATCCGATTAGAAATAGAGTTTCGTTAGGAGTTGATGGTTCTGATGTAGTTTCAGTGCTATCAGAGGGGAGGTCACAAAGACGCTCATCCAAAACTAAAGACTTCTTTGACTTGGATTTGATGAATTCCAAATGAAATTCTTGCAAAATGACAATCCATTTTGAATATTTTTCCCCCAACAATTGACGTGATAAGATATAAGTCAGGGGGTTGCAATCTGAAATGATAGTAGTTTTTCAGAGCAGAATATAATGGTGAAATATTTGGATAGCTTGAACAACCACCAATGCAAGATTTTGCACTTATAAATACTTAAATTCCATATCATTGAGATTACGACTCGAATAATAGGTTGGATGTTCTATCCCTTCTTCTACTTGGATCAATACCATAACAATGGTCGTTTTAGCTGCGAAGATATATAGGATATAATCACTTTGATAATTTGGGGGATACATTAATGATGCCTGGACAAGAGTATCCTTAACAGCATTAAAAGAAGCTTGAGAAACTTAGTCCCAATGGAAGGGAACCCATTTTTTCAAAATTCTAGTAAATCCTTTAGCCATTTCGGCGTATTTGGGTATGAACCTCCTTAGGAAGTTAACCTTTCCTTGAAGTTTTTGTATCTGAAGTAAATTTGATGGGGTAGGCAAATTAAGAATGGCCTAAACCATCAATGGGTCTATTCAAATTCCTTATTTTGAGACGACGAATACAAGAAAACAAACAGAAGCAACACAAAACACACATTTATGTGGATTGAGGGGAATTTTGTATTTTCGGCAGTGTAAAAAGATGGCTCTCAAATGCATCGGGTAATCAGTCTGATTTCGTGAACGCGCTACTAAATCATCTAGATATGGTTGAACAATGTTCTTGATGTCATTAAAAGCATAATCCATTACTCTCTGAAAATTCGCCCCAACGTTCTTTAAACCAAACGAAAGTTTCCTATAAGTGAATGTGTCCCAGGATAGATGAATGTTGTCTTATGTTGATCTCCTGGGTGAATATTGATTTGATTATAGTCGGAAAAACCATCTATGAACGAAACGATTTTGCATACAGCACAATCATCAATGATCTGGTCGATAAAGGGAGTAGGATAGTTGTCCTTTGGACATGAAACATTGACATCCCGATAATCGACACACACTTTTATGGTTCATTGTTTTTTCATAACAGGAATGATATTGTAAATCAACTCAATTAGCGGAACAGGGTAAACTAAACTAGCACGAAAATGTTTCTCAACTTCTGTTTTGATGGCAGCAACCTTCTTTGGATGAACCGGACAAAGGCGTTGATGCACCAGTTTGACATCAGGATACATATTAATAGTGTGTTCAACAATACTAGTATCTATGCCTGGCATTTCCTCGTAAGACCAAGCAAATACGTCACGAAATTCACGAAATAGAGAGCGATATGTTTCGAGTTCTGATGGAGAACAAGACACACTGACATGAATATTTTCTACAATTCTTGGTTTGGTTGAAATATTGATAGAAATGGTTTCTTCAATATTTGAAATTTTTTTGTCGGAATCTATTACATTAATAGGAAAATAATTCAAAAAGAAATTTTTGATCGATGGGTGATATAGTTCACTAAGATAATTTTCTTCATAATCAGGAAGATGGGAATGATGATGATAATATTCCCATGGTTCTCCTTCTGACATCATTGCTTCCAAAATATTCTCATATGCCAAGAAATTTTTGAAAAAGGATAAGATGGAGTACCAAAATGTAAGGAACGATCAACCTAAACAATCGGCGATGCTGATTTCAGATTCGCCACTTAATCCAGATAAATTGATTGCTATGCCAGCTCAATAGGGCTGAGTGGCAAAAAATCATGCAAAGTAACAATTTCAGAATCACCCGTACTCTCCCTTAAGCAAGATAGAGTGGAAGAGATCATGTAGCAGGTCTCTATATTTGCAATTTCTGCCAATTTTGCAAGCGGTGGTAATGAAAAGGTTCCCATTAAAGTGGAATCCTTTAAGAGTCCTACACCAGTGTTATGAAGTGCTAGTTGGGGTGCGTGAATGAATGGAACACTTCCAGTTACCTGCGAAGCGGAGGCAAAGAAGGATAGTTGATTGATGACTGTGATAGTACCTTTATATGGAAAGGCAATCATTCTAAAATATGTAGAAACAATTGCAGTCATAGCGTATACCCATGGCCTTCCAAGTAGAATATTGTAGTCAAGTGGTTTGTCAAAAACTTCGACATCAACATTCACTATTTGCCCACTAGTTAAAGATGCATGTTATTAATAATACCACAAGGTTTATACTTACATCCATGGAAAGCCTTCAACGTCGTTGATGATTGTGATAGGCGTGGTGAGCCAAGTGAATTCCAATAGTTTAGAGACATAATGCATGTAGATTCTCCCTCATCAATAATAGTACGATGAACAAGGTGATTGAGAACATGTACTTGTATGGAGAATGCCAATTCTGCTGGTAGTTGTAGCGCATAGCTCGTATGATTAAAGACGACAAGATTAGAATCAGTCGGATCAATTCCACCAATAGCCATCAATAAAGTCTGTTTTTTGGGAAGGAAAATTTTGTAATACCTCAAGAGCAGACATAGCGGAAGGGGATTGATCCAATTCTTCAACTATATTATAATTTTGTGCAGCTCTTGCTCGAGGATTATATGTCGATTTATGAACGACTCCCTTTGGTGGCTTAGTCGTCAATTCAGGAATGGCAGTATGTGGTACTATTTCCGTAGACAGATTCATAGACGAGGTAGTAGGTTGATCAATGGCCTGACTACCATAATATTTATTTTGTGTTAACACCAAAATACATGTTGAAAGTTTTGTGGCAGATAAAATTAACACTTGGGAACTAGGAGGTGGATCCGTAGCAATCATATTTCTATCTAGATTAGGAAATGGGTCTGTCAACACAACTGATGCATGAGAAGTTTTAATGATTTTTGAGACTTCAGCGCAGTGAGGACAATCCCTAAAAAAGAGTTCCTCATTACAAATTATGCATGGATAACGAGGTTTCCTTGGTCCAGACGATTGATCAGATGATCTATCCTGTGGGTTAGAAGTTTTCCTTTTCTTGTTTTTCCCTTTTTTCTTACTTTTGGGTTGCTTGTAACTTTTTCCTTTGTTAAATGACATGACATTAATTTCAGAAGAAGGAGCAGGATCATTCGCAGTAGTATGATGTGTGCTTGCAGTACCAATCAAGTTGTCTCCGGCATGAGAGTCCTTTTGAGGAGGAATAGTAAAATTAGATCGTGGCACATTAGGAATATTTTCATAGAGCGTGCCAGACTAAGTATAAATCAAGTCTAAATATTGGGCATGAGAAATAACTTGCTCTTCAATGACCACGCCACCCTTAGCCACATCCTCAGTTATAGATGGTAACAGGGACTTAACGAACCACTCAGCAAGGAGCTGATCAAGAACAAATGTCTTAACCATTCAACGATGACGACGCGACTCATGAATATGATCAAAGATGTGAGTAGCAGTAGTCTATTAGAAATTGGTCAAGAGTTCCGTTCCAGTTTCATATCGTATGGGTAACTGGAAGTGAGTAAAAAATACAGTAGCTAGGGTAGTGAAATTGTCAAAAGAAGCTCTAGGTAATTCAATGTACCATTTTGCAGCCGGACCTGTGAGCATGCGTTGGAAAAGATATAGTCGAATAGAATCATCATTCAGGGAGTTTTATGAACACCATAAATGATACGTCATAACATGAGTCGACGGATCTTCACCAGGGTTTCCATTGAACTTAGGAATATCCGAGGGTAATTTGTGAGGTATCACTGACCACCAAGGAGCATAGCTGATTAGATCATTTGTTAGCCGATTTAAATCTGGCAAATCTAAAGTTGCAACAAAATGAAACTGTCTATTAAGGTCAGGTTGAGCGTATCAAGGGTATGATGGAATTTCTTGAGCAATAGGTCTTTGATCACCAGCAGAAGGAATCTACTGCTGGTAACCCAAATAGGGGTTGTTTTTGATAAGAAAACGCTTGCAAAGTCTATTGACCAAAACTTGGATATGATACTTGTTGAAATGAAGTTTGAGGCATTTGCACTTGAGGCTGCCAAGGGTTCTATCCACCAATGTTATAATCCAAATTAGGATAACTTGGATTCGGTTGAGGATAAATATAACCTGGTTATGGCTGTGACATCCCATAAAATGGTAAACCAGCTTGTGAATAAATAATTCTAGGTACAAGTTGTTGTTGTAAGTTAACCGGAGAATTTGGGTTCTGTGCACCCAATACGTGAGAGTATTTAGTGGAAGGACTAATTTTAAAAGGTTGTTGTACAACATTTTGATTCTGTAACAAGGGTAATTATGTATTAACAAGTGGAAAATATGTGGGTGTAATAGGTTGCACTAGCTGATACGAGTGAACAAACGTTTGTGGTTGGATAGGCAGAGTGGGCTGCCATTGAAAAACATTTAATTTGACATTAGCTTGACCAAAAAGCGATGGAGTACTGTCATAGTGAGTGACCAAGGGTTGCCCCCCAGCATAAGGAGGAGAATAGGATGGAAAATATTGTTCACCAAATGCTGGAAGTCCAGTTCATATATGGCTAGATGGAATAGACCTAGAAGGACCAACTTGATATTGCCCTGATGATGTGTATAAAGAATCAAACCATTCAGTACTAATTATAGGATTTCCAGTTAAAATAATGGATGATGAAATTGGTAAAGTCCATGGTCTTGAAGATGCACCAGAGAAAATTACAGATAATGATTTATAACCTAATGGAACCATAGGGCCACCATGGAAATATGACTTTGGTGAGGTTGTGAACATCAACAATGTAGCAAGGGCAGGCACTGACGTAATTGGAACAAATGGCCCAATTGAAGATGTTGGTTCAAGCATGGTTACTTGATCAAAAGTATACCGTTTTGAATTGACGGGAGATTGAAAAGAAACAGGATCAATAAAAGCAGAGGATGTGGATTGAGGAAAAGACTCGTACAAGTAAAGGTCCTCTCCAAAATGGGTTTGAGTTAAAGGTGTCTCGTCTTGTGGTATTTCTTCAATCACAATTAAACCAGGTGGAAGTATTTCATCGTCAGGCCCAAAGTATATATCAGGAGGTTGATTGTGTGATATGGGAGATTCAATGGCTACAACAATTCATGGGATGAGCAAGGTAGGAATAACTTCTGGTTGTTCGACTTCTAGATTCAGATGTTCTGGCAATGAAGAGACAGGATCTGGATCAATTTTGGGTTGAACAACATCGGGTCCAGGAGGTATGGTCTCACTAATTGGATGGATCGTGACCACGGGTAGCTGTGAAGACTCTGTCTCGACAACAGTAGATGAACCGGGATGTGTAGAAAAAACTTGAGCTAACTCTGGTTTATGGAAAGCTGATGTTTCACCAGAGGTATGAATTGTACTTGATTTGACAGATCGTGATCGCATTCACCTACCAGAAGTAACTTCTAGTGGCAAAGGTGGTTTTAAAGCTAATCTGCGCAAAAAATAGGGGAAATGATTTAGTTCTTCCATGATTACAGATTTATTTTAACAAAAAAACAAAAAAACAAAAAAAGTTTAATGTTAGGCAAAAGGTTTACCAAGAAACCGTGAATTGCAGAATACCTCCTGGCGAACCAAGAAGTACGAGAAGGAAATCTCCCCAAATGCTGTGTTCGGTGTATCACAATTTACAAGGCAGCCGACTCGATTCACTATGGATGGATAACACCTAAAATTTGTCCTCCCAAATATACCCGAAGGTACGTGGAGGCCCAAGTCAATATTAGTGTTTTCTGATGCGAAACCGCACAGTGAGAGCACCCCTTTATACTTTTCGTACTGTAACACCGCCTGATATACCCAAAACTACGTGGACGAGCTACGATATACTTACGTACGTGGAGTGAGGTATCACACTCGGAATTTATCACAAAAAAATAATGAAAGCTACTATGTTTTACGACGCCAGAACACATCTCTAGCCTAGACCTTATAAATTTTGTCGTTATGGTTTCAATGCTTGTTAGGTAAATTGAGATAAATTTTAAGTTGATCTTGTTTATCAATTTTCCTTTCAAGGTTCACCGCGATGATGTATTTGGAAATTACTAAAATGAAAAATAAGAATGATAAGCAATCTTTTCACTTTTAGTTTTTTCAATGAAAGACTTAGCTACTAAAGGGAGAGAGAAAATCAGTTTGAGAGCAAACAAATCAAAGAGCACAAACTAAAATGCAACTTTCCTAATTGTTCCTTTTGCAAAACACACAAAAACATACATGCAAATGCAGGTTTTTATTTTCAGTACCTTTAATGTTATGAATGTAGAAAATGAAAATAAATGCATCAAACAACAAACAAATTCCTTTTACTTTTGAGAAATGAAGAATTAAAACAAAAATTTCTCTTTTGAAGGAAAAATGAGGAATAGACAACAATTTCTCCTATCAAGAAATGAAGAATTTATGACAATTTCATTTTCAAATGAAAATGGATCTAATGCAGTGAATGAAATACTTTGAAATTAAATTTCCCAATGATAAAGAAAAACACTTTAAACAAACATTAAACAAACATTTTCTTTCAAAGGAGGATGGAATAGATGAATTCACTGGTCAATATGAGGCTCAGTCACTTCAAAACACAACAGAAAACAGACTGAAACAAATTGCAATGAAAAATTCAATGGAATTTGGATGGTTTCAGGAGGCAACGCAGTCTCAAAAGATAGAGAGTGCTTTGCAACATAGTCCTGAAAGGGAGACAGTGCTATGCAAAGCACTGTGTCCTGTCCAACAGTGCGTTGGGCACGGTGTAAAAATGAAAACATAACTGTCTAGCACACTTCTAATGCTAATTTGGGTTTCAAAATGACTGATATTGATGTGTAAAAGCTACTGGGTGAATAAACAGAGATTAATAGAGGCAAATACACCTAAGATGAAGGTAAACACTCCCCAACAGAGTCGGCAATTTGTTATGTAGAACTGTGTATTACAAATAAAACACACTTCTCTAGACAGGTGCTAATCTAGAACAATAGGTTAAAGAATATACAACTAATTTTCCTAAATAAGAGTAGACACACAGGATGGATTAGAGGCTTAATTGGAATCCAAGCGCTTCCAAATGACTCCTGTCGCTTCCGTTGCAGCTTCAAATTCTAGTGGCTGTGAGAAATATTTCCTACAAGAATGAACACTAAAGAACATAAGATAGCAATAATACAGATTTCTATTCAAGTATTTAGCTAAATTAGTATAGAATAGAGCATATACATCAACTAAGATCTTGCAATATGGAAAATCAAAGCCAATACATATGCATATAGGGAAAAGTAAGTTGTACTCTTTATTAAAGAATAGAAGGGGAGGCTACAACCAAGTGATTGATTTGATGTGACCATCACTAGCAGCAGCCCACCCTCATCACAGTATAAATCTCTCCAGCAGCTTGTTACACAACTATTCTCCTCAATCGAAAATTCACCAGCATTTCTCTACTCAAATTCTTCCCCTTTAAGCACTAGGATCTATGCTCAATTTATAGAGATCCTGAAGGTAGTTTTACAATCAATGACTTTCCAATATTAGGCAAGACATGTTCCCAATCTTGTAGATGTCAAATGAACACATGGATTCAAATTTTGACACATGTGAACTCTTCTATAAGCCATTGGCCAAGTGGATATTTTGGAACAATGAGAATTTAGCTCCCAATGTGACCAACGCACCTGTGAATGTCGGGAAGTGCTTTGTAGATCAGCCTTGCATGGGGCTACTTACATATGCAATGCACTTAGTCCATTTAGAGGCAGCGTTGGTGAGCTCCCATATGCTATATAATAAACTTTAAATCTTGGAAACCTTTTCTTGATGAAAGTCATGTATGATTTGTCTTGTTCTTTGACTTAGGAAATGTAACAAATGAAATGTTACGGGATGATAGACCTTATTCATCAATCCTAGAGATGATGCCTAGTTAACTAGGTCATTGGAAATGGTGCCCAAATTGACCTATAACAGTGACCATGGATGGGGATAGCCCCTGTCCCCCTCCCCCCAACACGACAATAATATGAAAACAAAACCATAGTAGTTTCATAGTATGGTAAGCCTCCCCCCAACATGACAATAATATGAAAACAAAACCATAGTAGTTTCATAGTATGGTAAGCAACACAACACAGGGAAAAATGGCAAAGGAATTCTACTTGTTCTTGGAGGTTGCGAGTTTGACCTCCACCCACTCCATTCAGACTTGACCCAAAATTTTGTGGCCTCCTGTGCTGCCATGTGGCGACCTTTGGTTGGGCCATGTGGCAGCATGTGGTTGGCCACATGCCCAACCAATAAAAACTTGCCACACTCAATGAATACCAGCATGCCACTTGAAACGATACCATTTTCCAGAGGAAAAACCCTTTTTTCAGGTCAAAATTCCATGTAGGCATGCCTAGTCAGCTGTGCAGGTTAGTAACTGGGTTGTCCTACATTTTAAAAAAATATTGCTTGTTTGACAAAGTGGACAGAACACATTTCTGGGAGCATACGTTTTCTGTTTTCCATGAAACGAGTTGCCCCAGATTCAGAATGACAAGATCTATGTGGTCATTTATGTTCCACACCATTCCAACAAATTTCATTTTTTAGCATGATTTTGTGCACCTCATCACTACAGCATGGACTCCAAAATTGGTGCAACAACTCAAGAGCACTAACAACAAGATCTCAATGGCTGTCAACTTCTAGATCGATATAGTCTTGGGTGGATTTATTAACGAGTTTTCCATAGACTCATTTGTGTCCTATAGCGAAGTAGAGTGGAGATTCATCAAGGGACTGCAGGGTAAGTACCTAATTCTTTGAAATTTTGGATTAAGATGCTTCTATACGAAAATGGAGTTATGTGAATTTAGTCATACTGTTAGTTACTTATGTTTAGGGGAAGAAAAAAAAAGTAGTCAAAGAACGGAACAACGCGAAGTGCGAAAAACTATAGATTAGATACCGCAACCTCTATTGGGACTAGTTACAGTCTGATGTTGAATGAATTTAGAAGCGACGAAGAAGAGAACCACCTTGAAAACCATGGATTAAGTCCACAATATATCATGTTTCAGTCCAGAAGTTCACTAAAGTCATATTCTAGTCGAAGTTAGTAAGGCCCTAGTATCCCTGCCCTCTCCCCTAATTCCCTGTCGTCTCCCCTAAAGAGAGGGATCGTTGATGTATCAAGCTACCGATTTTTAGAGGAGATGGATCAAATGATCCAGAGTAATTTAGGTTTTTAGCCAAAGTAGTAGTGAAAACAAAACAAATTACTGACGATAATATAAAGAAGGCGCAACTCATCACGACATTGTGAGACTGCGCACTAACCTGGTACCTAAAGTATGCAACTACTCACAATGGCTCATTCGATGATATTAAAAGGGAATTGATATCAGAGTTCAAGAAACCAAAATCTCTGTCACAATGCATCATTCAGGTGAAGGAGATCAAGCAAAATCCTAATGAATCTATTTGGGAGTTGGATCAAAGGTTCAAGGCCTTATGGGGACAAGTGAGCTTTAGCATACCCCCGAAGCAGCATAAAGAATGGTTTATAGTTGCGTTGTTTCTGCACATCAGGTTACCTTTAACTCAAAAAAATATAGCAACCCAATCCAAAGCTCTTGAAATTGCAATTAAATTGGAAGCCTCGCCGATCGGAGACACAAGCATAGGTGTGCAGCAAATTTAGAGTCAATTGGAAGATCTAGCTTTATATATTGATGTTATCAAGAAGGGAAAAGAGATTAGAGAAGAGGCATGGTGTACAAAGTGCAAAGCATAAGGTCATTCCAAAGAGAAATTCCTTGTTTTCAGAAATTATATGGCTATTGGGGCACAAAACACATTGAATCAAGGATCCAATTTGTGGTGTGAGGTCTATAGAACAAGAGGACAACATCACTCCAAAGATTTCTATTTGTTGCAAAAATATGTATATACCCCAATGAATCTTTTCTGCAAGTTTTGTAAGTCGGTAGGACATGATGAGAGAAATTTTTGAAGTTATGATTTGATGATGGAGCAAAGATCTTATACTTAGAGAATGTAAATAGAAGAGTGAGGATATGGAGTTGGAGTTGGTCAAGGATGAGGCTAGATCATATGTTATAACTACGGCCAGGCAGGACACTTCGGAAGGGACTATCAAAATCCTACCACCACATGTAAGTATTGTAAATCATTTGATCATGTTATTGAAGATTTTCCTATTCTTATGACGAATATGCAAGAAAAGAGAAATCAACAACCAACGCAGAATATTCAGATGATGCTTTTTTAACCAAGGACTAATGACCCAAGTGTAAACATCATTACACGAAGTGGAGTTGTGACTGGAGATGATAAAGTAAAAGGACAAAAGAAACCTAAATATGCATGGGTTAGGAAAAATGCAAATAAATCTCCTATATTTATGTAAAGAAGAAAAAGTAGACCTTCCTAGAAGAAAAGTGAATATTTATAGATACAAGAGCTTCGACATCGGGTAACTACAACATGTTAGTTACTGCGACATAGAACCATGTTGTCATGCAACAAGAAGTTATGGCACGGAATTCAGTGGATCAAGCAAGTCTCTTAAAAAAATTTCTCCAGCCTGTACGAATTTGTTGAGGGATCATAAGGAAGTACAAGGACTCTAGGAATTGATAGATTCATGTGCATCAAAAGACACAACACACAGTGAGGTGCACGAAGTTAATAATGTGCATCAACATAAAAGGACTCAGAAAGAAACGAGACTCAGTGAAAAGATGGTAGAATATGAAATGGACCAAATTATATTAGAATTGGGTTCAATGTTCTGGAAAATCGGACATGGGATTTGATGGGTAAGTTGAAGCTAGAATGCACAAATATTTAGCTGAGATTGGAAAGTCAACATAAGATCTTTCATATAGGAAGGTTATTAAGTATCCCAATAGATATTGAAGGAGTGCGTACTCTTGTTGACTTTTAGGTGATTGAAATCGTTGATAATAGTAATCCTCACCCTGATTTACATGGAATCGATTGGGAATTTTATAATATGGCTATAATCAAATTGAAGAAGAGACAAATGGTATTTGAAGGAAACAATATTAGGGTGATTTTCCCTTTAGATCCATCAACATAAGTGCATTATACAGAGCCTATCGAGGAAGAATACAACACAATTGATATAGATAACATATACCAGTTGACAGCAAAGGATTAAAATTATATCAACCCCACAATAGATGCCAAGTTGAATTAGAATCATGACAATACCTGGACATCAGATTGAGAAGAATAAATGGAGAATTGGAAGAATAGAATGCATGAAGTGACTACAAAGTGTTGTGTAATTGTGACAAATATATTTCACTGCATAACTTCTAAGGTATGTAATTTACCTTATTATGATGGTTTGGGCAATGTAGAATTATTATTTTTTAATTAATTTGAAGAGAGGGTCGAAGGAAGTCAGAGATTATTAGCCCTAGATACAACGTTGATGTCTACACTTGCTAGATGGTGGGGCACACATAAGAATAATATAGTAGATTGGCAGGTCTGTCGAAGATTAATGTGGATCAGATTTGGAAAAGTGGAAACTTTTGGAGATAAGTTGAAAATATGAGTTGAAAAAGTAGTTTTATTATTTTTTAATATTTTTACCCTTTTACTTAAAAAATAATGAATCATCCCCCATGGTTTACATCATCATCTTGAATCCTATTGGTTCTTATAAACTTTATTTTGTTGTAAATTTTTCTTAGGAGGCCCATTTAAGACCTCAAAATTCCCCTAATGGAGGAAATATGATGGCCGAACTGACCCTAGAAAGCATATTCATATGTGTATCACATCATGGAATGGAATTCCACATCAGGAGTGGGTGTGTGGTTTTATTCACACATTGGAGACAATTCCAGAGAAATTGGTATTTGGAAACACAACTGTGACATGGAACTATGGAAAAGGAAACTTGGTTCATGGGATTATATTGACATTTAGCTTTGAATATTAATGCCCAACCTTAGATTCAACATTACAACTAGTAAGGGACAAAATCTTTGAAGTTACAACCACACTGATATGGTAGCAACCTAACTGGGCTGCACAGATAGAACGTGCACTAGAATGTTATAATATTATGGTAGAAGAAGAAGACCCTTGGAACCTTGACATAGTATAATATGAAGGGCGCTGCGACGTTACTGGACCTAAGTTGGAAACTCCATATATAACTAAGCCCTTGAAGACGAAGAAGGTGAACATTGGGTTATAAGAAGAGCCGAAGTTCACCACAATAGGAGATTATTGGGATGAGGAAATAGTCGTCAAAATCATAGAATTATTGCATGAGTATGAAGAGTTGTTTCCCAAAAAATTTCAGAAATGAGAAGCATATTAGGAGATTTGGGTGTTATGAAGATTGATATCAAGCCTGATGTGAAGCTAGTCAAGCAGATACCATACACACTGAACCAAAAATACAAAGAGAAGGTGAAGATAGAACTTGAGAAAATGATAAAATAGGGATCATTGAACGCGTTGGAGAGTTGGAATGGGTAAGTACAATGGTAGTACAAGAAAATAAGACACAAGGGGAGATCAACATTTTTGTTGAATTAAGGAAGCTAAATGATGCATGTTTGCATGACCCCTTTCCTACCCCTTTCAAAGATGAAGTGTTGGACAACGTAGGAGGGCAGGAGGCATATTCATTTATAGATTGATTTTCACACTACCATAAGATTAGAATGGCAATTGAAGATGGACACAAGAGCACATTTTATACATAGTGGGGCTCATATCAATATACAGTGATGCCTTTTGGGTTGAAGAATTCCCCTGCCATATATTCGAAAGTTGTGGTCGCAGCTTTCAAGGAGTATATCCACAATTTTTTAGGGGTATACTTTGATGACTAGAGAATATTTGGATTGTTGATTAAGCATATTGGGAGTTTGAGACTTATGCTTGAAAAATGTAGGCAATATTAGATATCTCTAAACTTAAATAAGTTTATATTTTTTGTACCTTTTGGTATATTGTTTGGACATGTGGTGTGAAAGAAAGGACTGATGATGGACCCTGTGAATATTGATGTCATTATAAATTTACCTCTTCCCAATTCAATTAGCCTACTTCACACTACGCTGGGGCATACATGATATTATAGGAAGTTTATCAAGGGATATTCGCAGATAAATGTGCCAATGGATAAGTTGTTGAAGAAATATGCTACTTTTAAATGGAATGAAGAATGCCAAAGAAGCCTCTACATACTGAAGGAAAAGATGATAATTGTGCCTATATTGGTATTCCTTGATTGGACTAAGGATTTTCATGTGCATGTAGATGCCTCTTTCTTAGCTTTGGGAATAATTTTGGGACAACTTGGTGAAGGAGACATTGACCACCCTATAGCATTTGGAAGCAAGAATTTATCCAAAGCAGAGAAGAAATATACTACCACAGAATGAGAAGGGCTAGCTATGGTGTATTCCTTGCATAAATTTAGATATTATTTATTGTGATCACATTTTAAGATGTTCACAAATCACTCTCCATTGAAATAATTGGTGAATAATCCCGTGTTAGGTGGGAAAATTTTCAAATGGTTGTTTCTATTTCAGGAATATGATTTTGAGATTATTGTCAAACTAGAAAGGCTGAATGCAGGACCTGACCATCTGTCGAGGTTGGAGTCAGGCGAAGAACCTGTGACCATAGAAGAGAGTCTCCTTAATGCATAGTTATTTGCAATAATTATTGCAGATGACTACTTTGCAGAAATCATTAATTTCTTCACTATCGGGATTGCTCCTTCGGAATACACTACGTAGTAGAAGGAGGAGTTGGTGGTAAAAGAAACTGATTTTTTATTGATAGAGGGCTAATTGTACAAGATGGGACCAGATGAGATACTACACAGATATCTCCCAGATCATGAAAGGTCAATGATTTTAGTATAACTCATGGAAGTGTAGCTGGTGGAAATTATGCAGGGAAAGATGTTGCGTAGAAGGTGTTTAGAGCTAGATTATGGTGGACCGGATTACATAAATATTCAAATGATTACTGTCAAACTTGTGATGTATGTCAGAGAAAATGGAAACCTTTGAGGAGGGATGAAATTCCATTCGTACCACAAGTGACATTGCAGTATTTGGATAAATGGGATATTTATTTCATTGGACCTATCAATTCTCCTGGGAAGAAGACTAGTGCAAGGTATATTATAATTGTGACAGATTATTTGACAAGATGGGCTGATGCACATTCATCTAGAGATTGCAGTGCAGAAACTACTGTAAATTTCATATTTGAGTATATTGTGTCCTGATTTTGGTGTCCCAGGATATTGATGAGCAACCGGGTTGTTGGTGTTGAAGTCTAGATTATTCTATTCAACATTTTTCCACATTAACTATCAATTCGGGATGTGTGGGTTATTACAAGGCTAACATGAAAAATATATGCAAATGAAAATTACACAGTTATGTATTAATCATGGATTCGATAAGCTATGTAAACAACAAACCACTGTAACAACAATGAAATAATAGCAACAATCAATTCTAAAATCGCAAATACATTCACAAAAATTAGGAATTACAGCAATTACATTAACGGTCACAACAATTAAAGAAACATGTGATGCAGTAAAAAAACTAAGCACACACATAATTTGCACAACACCTGGTAAGGAGAGCGGGCCCATCTCCCTGATTAGGGCCATGGTATAATCACAGACTCATGAAAGAGACAAAAAGATGATTTTCATTAACTTGAATGAAAAAGGTGTTGTTATAGATCACGATTCCCTTAGTAGCCAACCCATGATTCACAGCTTCATGCCCTTTCTTATAAAAATCATTACAATGGTAGATCGTGAAATCATGGTAGCTATTGCCTACAATTACATTTTCATTATGATAAACAAAACTAGATGTGAAATATAGTAGAGGAAAGGATCTGAAACTGTTATGTCATTGTAGTGCTACCCAAGATAGTGCTGCCAGCTTAATAGCTCTTCCTGGAATTGTGAATGTGGTCATCCGACCTCCGAATTTGCAAAAATAGCTAAATTAGTAAACCGCTTTGGTAATAATCCCCATGACTATGATTCATTGACTAAATAATCCAAAAATACATGACGAGGGGTTTACCTGTGCACTTTAGAACCTGAATTTATCAAGAATAAGGTGTTACTCGCACAAATGGAGAAAGGAAATAGGATAGAATGGAAGGAAAATATGTGCAGTTTTGGCTCCCAAAATCTCACCCCAACTACTCTTTCCGCATTTCCTCATGCAGCTCGTCACCTCCACAGGTCTTGGTTGGAGCAGTTGTGGTCAGCGTGAAGTTGAACAAGGTCAGATCTCCCAACAATCTTTGTCCCTAGGGGTTTATACCTATTTGTTAGAAGAAATTCCTTCCACCAATAATTTCCCACATTTAAGCTGGATTGTACTAATTTGCTGGCATCCAAACGATGGTAAATTGGAACCTCAAACCAATCCATCAGACCTTGCAAGTGTGGATACATGCAATATAACGTGGCAACCTCTGTAATTCTCGTGCAAAGGTAGGGGACCCACACATTTCTCAGATTCTAATCGTTGACGATGGCAACATCCATCTTTTCTGGCAGTTGTCCTGAGCCTCATCATAACAAGTGACCACCTGTTTGGTACATAAATTAGTACACCATTTTGTGTTGCCAACATCTCTGCTTTACATCCCTCAATCTGTAAAAAGGTGCCATGCTTGTTATAAATATTCACATAATGACAATTTTCCCTTCTAAGGACAAGTGGGTTCATGGCTTAGTTTTCTTCAAATGTATTAAAAGCCTTCTTCCACTTAACCTGATTAATGGTGTAGGAGGTAAAAGATCTTAAGTGGACATCTCCCACAAACGAGACTAGATTAAATGTTTGATCATCACTTCAGAAATAGTCATGCATGTATAGTTAACACATGAAATGATGGTTCACAACATCATTAATTCTTAAGATGTGAAGAAACTGTATCGGGTCTTCAATTTCATGACTAATATCGTTACAGATGCTCTCCAGACAGAAGAAAAGAAATTTCTCATTAAGAAACAACGAATAAAAATGAGTAGGAGGCCGACAAGCCATTACGTGATGTGTCAAGGTAAACATTTCTTCTTTGTCAGCCTTATAAACTCTCGATATTCTTTTTCTATTTCTCCCACTTTTTATTTTCTTTATCCATCTGGTCCACATACCCAGTGATGGTCTGTCACGACCTACTCACACATTCTCTTTACCTCTTCTCGGTGGGCCTTTAAAGTGATTGTTCCTTGTTGGAGACAGGATGTAGGAGCCTACCATTTCTAAATTTCAACAGATAAAAAAAATTCCCGGGCCTCAAAAATATATTCAATGGGCTCGGTCTGTGCATTAGTAGAGGTCGTAGGAATGTCCTTTGTCTATACTACTGGTGAGACAGCCTCGACTCTAGGCTTTGTAGATTTTCTTTTATATCTCCTCACATTCTTTTCTAAACATGATACCCTCTTTCCTAACTTATGATTCTCCATATTTAATTTCATATCTTCCTTGAATTGAAGCTGGTACCTTTCTTTGAGAGGGGGTCTTCTTTTTTCACACTATTTTATAATATATTTTTTTAACGACGGCTTCTTCAGCTGGTCTCGTATCTAGTTGAGTATTTGGTGGGTTTCTATCAACAAACATGTCAACCGACTCCTCCTTCACCCTGACCTCATTGATTTTTTCCTCCACTTGGGGAGAAACCTCTTTGTTTTCTCTTTCTGGCACATAATTTCTGCAGTCATTTTTGTAGTGACCTCGACATCCTCTCCCTGCACCTACTATGTTACAAGGTCATCTCTTAAAGGTCCAGGAATTATTTTTGACCTCTGCAAGTCAGCTTCTGTAACACCAATTTCTTCTAGCGGCCCTGATGGGGTAGCATCGACCATCATTTCTTCGACTTGACCTTCCATCAACACTAGTTCTCATATCTCAGTGCCGAACTTTACATTTATAGTTTTCTTTGTTTACATATCAGCAAGCACTGGCTCCTGAGTGAGTGTACCAGCCATTGTATCCAAAATTGTCCCAAAAAACTCTAGAATTGGGGGAACAACTCTTTGTTCAACCGAACATCGAGGGGAACAAAATTTCTTTGCCGCTTTTGGTAAGGTTGCAAGAAACGGGGAATGAGGAACATCCTTTTCAATTTCCGTCCCAACCATGCCTTTTTCCTCAGGCTCTTTCTCCTCATCTTATTTGTTTGATGATTGGAACAAGCTTTCTTCTATATCATCTACTTGTCCAATAGTCGACATTGGTTCTTTTGGAGCAGTGTAGGCCACAAGACCTGTTTTGGCTCTTGTGTGACAGCACCACTTATCAATCCTTTGACTGGTGATGATCCTCTTTGTGCACTGTCAGTCGATGCTAATTCCTATGGAACAACGATGACTTCATCCTCCATCTCCACTGCTTCTGTCCCTAATGAACCCACATGCGATGCTGGTTCTTGTGTGACAACATATACTGTATTTTTGTTTGTTTCCATTGTTTCTTCCACTGCTGAACCAATAGGCAGTGCTGGTTCTTGTGTGACAGCATCGACAGTGGCCTCCGCTACCTCCATTTATTCTGCTTCGTCCTACTCCCTTGCAGATATTACGGCCTCAACTTCTTCCTCTAATAATTCAACAAATTGTGACTAGGGCACAAAATTGAGCCAGCACATGCATTACCAATAACTAGACCAACCCATGATTTGTAAGGACTGCTAATACCTGTAGGGAGCGGCAGGAAGATTGTGCCATTAGCTGAGGACTTTTCCATAGGAAGAAAGGCATATCCAGTGAGTTAATTTGTGCTTGCCGAAACTGAATATGCGCCAAGAGCTTGAAGTGGTATTTAAATAGAGTAGCAAGTCACCCTTCACATTTATATATCAAATGACAAAGTATGCCACCTCGCCCCAGGGATATGGTAAGGATTTATGATTATATCCCCTTCCCTTTTGAACTGTTGTTTCCCCACCCTGTAAAATTTTTTTTAGGAATTTTTTCAAAGGGGACATTTGAGAGAACCATTTCTGCCCCTACTGCGATAGGCCACTAACCATTGAGACGACTTCCTCTGTGACAGAAATATCCAAACCCCACACTCTGGAGTGATTTCGCTCCAGGTTTAATGCAGATTCGGATGTGATAGTTTTTTCAAATCCTTGCAACCTGTCGAAGTACACATCCTAGCGTGTATCTACAAAGACTTTTCATACATATGTATTACTGCGAGCCAGAGATGTATTCTCTAGTTCGTGTCTCACAGCCAGTCCACCCATTCTGTGATAGCTTAGTAACAACACTTCGGAGTAGCAAAGGACTGTTGGGAGGGAGTATCAACAAGTAATTCTTGTGGTGGTAGTGTAATAGAAAATGAATTGTGGTAATAGTAAAATATGGAAGGTGATTTTTTGGAAAATGAGAAAAATCATGGTGGATTATGGTAATAATGGTGAATAATGATGTTAATTATTTCACGTAATTAGAAAGGACTATTTAACTAACAAAAAATACTTATATCTAGTCCTGATGCATATTAATAATTGTGCGAAATGGGGTAAGAATGGTGGAATGTACTTATTAGCACAAGTTCTGATGATGACTTTAGCAAATAATTATTACGATTTGATTATGTCGTCATTTACATTATAGCAACACCTCCGCCCAACTAATAGATGATCGTCCACGATCATGTCAATGTCATTTTAATGGAATATTTAATCAAAACCGTAAAAGTCTATTAGGGGAATACATGGCAACTTACCTAAGCTGAGTAACATCCTCAGAGGAGTAACAATGCCAGATACTTAGAAAATTTTATGGAGTAACAACACCAAAGGAGTAACAAAATTGAAGGAGTAACATCACAAGACACTTAGAAAATTTTCCGAAGTAACAACATAAGAGGAGTAACAACATCAGAGGAGTGACATCACTGGTTACTTAGAAAATTTTACGGAGTAAAAAAACCAAAGGATTAGAAACACCGAAGGATTAATAGCACCAGACACTTAGAAATTTTTTCAGAGTAACAACACAGGCCACTTAGAAAATTTTCTGGAGTAACAAAAATGGAGGAGTAACAATGCCTGGTACTTAGAAAATTTTACAGAGTAACCACACCGAAGGAGTAACAACAGCGTAGGAGTAACATCACCGGACACTTAGAAAAAATTCTGGAGTAACAACATCGGAGGAGTAACAACACCGGATGCTTAGAAAATTTTAAAAAGTAACGTCACCAGAGGAGTAACAACATCGAAGGAGTAATAGCACTAGACACTTAGAAAATTTTTCGGAGTAAGAGCATCGGAGGAATAACAACACTGTGTACTTAGAAAATTTTCAATCTCTGCAGAATGACACACCAATAGTAGTTCCTGAAAAAAAAAACAATTGAGTAGTAACAATATTTTATTTATATTACTATATATATGGATTTTTATTTTTATTTTAATTTTTTTGAATTCAAGGATGCAGAGGATGAATTCTCTGCACTAACAACTTTCAAATTAGATTTCTCAGAGAGATGTTTGATGAGGCATCCTTAGAAGCTGGGCGGTGATACAATCTTAGACGATGTTCATTTACTTTGAAAGAGGCGTGTGTATCATCAATTGTGATGAGTCTGACATTTCCATTATCAAACACTACATCGAATTCATAAGGTCCCATCCAACGAGAGAAAAGCTTTCCTTTAAAATAACTAAAACCATAATCGTAGAGTAATGCCAAATCCCCTCTCCGAAACAACTTATTCTTGATAAATTTATCATGCCATTTTGTTCTCTCCTATTGAATTGTAGAAATTTTGTGAATATCCATTGAACATATTTCATCTAGTTCATTTAGTTGTTCCAATCGATGTTTTTGGGATTTTGACAGATCTATTCCTACTTCAAGAGTTGTTCTGAGCATGCTAATATCAAATTCTATTGGAAATAATGGGGATTTCCCATAAACCAACTCAAATGGTGAAAACCCTGTTGTATTCCACCATGTTTTTCTCTATGCCCAGAGAGCTTCAGGAAGTTTTTCAGCCCAATCCCGATGATGTATTACCATAGCCTTTGTGAGAATATTTTCTAATACCTTGTTCGTGCTTTCCACTTTACCAATCGCTTGGGGATGATATAGAGATGAAACCCTATGTTTGATTCCATACTACTTCATAAGTCTTTCTATCATATGTGATGTGAATTTAGCTCCTCCATATGAAACAATCACTCTCGTAGCACCATATTGAGCAAAAATCACTTCAAATAGAAATTCTGAAACAACCTATTCTGTTTCTTTCACAACAACTTTGGCTTCCACCCACTTTGTTACATAATCCATGCAAACCAAAATATGAACTTTCCGATGTGAATATGGGTTAAAAGGGCCAAAAAAATCAATAGCCCATTTTTCAAAAGGCTCAAGGATTACCTGGGGTTTTAATGGCATTTCATCTGATCAACCAGGCTGACCCATCCATTGGAAAATATCATACATAGTCTCTTTCATCCTAAAAGATGGAGGGCCAGTAATATCCCATCTGTAACACCTTATGCCCTCTATGCTTATCTGTAATGGTATTTCATCTGATTGACTAGGCTGACCCATCCATTGGAAACTATCAGACATAGTCTCTTTCATCCTGAAATATGGAGGGCTAGAAATATCCCATCTGTAACACCTTATGCCCTCTATGCTTATCTGCAAAATTCCCTCAAGAAGGGCCATCATGAGTAGCCTTTAGGAAATCATATATGTCATCCTCTCCTACATAGTGTCGGATTTGTTGATCGATCCTTGTATGAAACAGATATCCCAATATCCAAGAATAAGGGGCACTATGATGAATAATCTTCCATTGTTCCCTATATGAAAAATGATGAGGCGCCTTCCCTATAGCAAGATAGTTAGCACTATATACATACCAAGGAGTATTAGTAGAAATTGAAAAAATATTTTCATCCAGAAAACTATCTTCTATGAGTGTGCCTTCATCACTAGTATCCAATCTAGACAGAAAATTAGCAACTACATTATCCTTCCCTGGTTCATCTACTATGGTAATGTCAAATTCTTGAATAAATAGTAACCACCTTGTAATGTGACCAAGGGTGATAGGTTTATTCATAAAGTACCTGATTTTTGCATGATCGGTATGCACAAAATTAGGATATCCAGTAATGTAATGCTCAAATTTATTGATGGCATAAATAACAACCAGGAATTCTTTTTTAGTTACCGTGTAGTTTAATTCAGAAGGAGTCAAATTATTTCTAACATAATAAACTACATATGGCTTCTTATCTTCCTGATGTACTAAAAATTCACCAACTTCTGTTTGAGAGGCATTGGTATGGATGTAGAATGGGAGTGCCCAATCCAGACCTCACAAGATCAAAGCTCCACAAAAAATTTCTTTGATCTTTGTAAAATCCACTTCACAGTCATATGTCCACAGAAATTCCGCATCTCTAGTTAACATAGGAAATAGTGGAGATGCTACTTTAGAGAAATTTTCTACAAAACGTCTATAATAGCTAGTGCAACCAATAAAACTATGTACTTGTGTGCCTGTCTTAGGTACAGGAAAATGTAATATTACCTCTACCTTGGCAGGATCAACTCAAATTCCAGTAGCCGAGAGCAAGTGTCCCAAAACTATTCCCTCTTCCCTCATCATGTGAACTTTGACTATACTTAGAGAAACATGGGTCTATTCGCATCTTTGGAGTACTTTTCCTAAGTTTGGAAATCCTTTTTCAAATGAGTCCCCAGATGGAGTAAATTCATCCATATAGATCTCAACATTTTCATCAACTAGATCACAAAAAATTCCCAATATTGCCCTGTGAAATGTTGTAGGCACATTACAAAGACCAAATGGAAGGATTCGATATGCGAAAGTTCCCCAAGGGCATGTAAAGGTGGTTTTATCTTGATCCTTAAATGTTATCTAGATCTAATTATACCCACTAAAACCATCCAAGAAGGAGAAGAAATTATTCCTGGCCAAAGTATCCAGTATTTTGTCAATGAATGGAAAAGGGAAATGATCCTTTTGAGATGCTTTATTTAATTCCCTATAGTCTACGCAGATCCACCAGTTACCATTATTTTTAGGAAAAATAACCAGTGGGGACACCCATTGACTGTCCGAGATGGGGTAAATAAATCCTACATCAAGTAACCTCTAAAGCTCGTCTTTGACAATGTTCTTTAAGGAGGGGTTCATTCTTCTTTGGGTTTGTCTAACAGGTCGGAAATAATATTTAATGTATATATTTTGAGTGCATAAATCAGCAGGGATCCCCTTCATATCTAAATAATCGCAGGCAAAGGATTCCTTATGGTCTCGAAGAAATTTTAGGAGATGTTATGTCTATGATGCTGAAATATTCAGGTTAATGTTCAACATTTTCCCTGGTTCGATTTCAATGGGGATGCTATCATGAGGCATGGTTGTAGGTATGTTTTCAATTTCATCTTTTGGTTCAATGGTTTCTTACATTTTACAACTCATGAAAAATTCCAGCATTTGGCGAGTTGAGTCAGAAACAAAATGGGGATTGCTGATGAAAGTGTTAATGGCATCATCCTCTATTTCTGTTTTAAAATAAAGAGCATTCCCAATGGTAAGGACAAGTATAAGTTATTCGTTTTCAGGTTCTAATCCCTCTATTGGTGGGGATTTTCATCTATATGATGGTTTCCATCATGGGCTTGGTTCTGTAGGAGGATAAAGAATGAGATTCTTTGTGACCTTCCCATCATATATAACCATATTTTCTGATCGACACCTAATATAGGCATCTATAGTTGCAAGACAAGGCCTTCCTAAAATCAAAGGGTGACCATGAGCTGGGGACTACGTTTGTAATACCAAGAGATCAAGGGGATAGTGCCATGAGTTAACTGAAATAGTGATATCTTCCAAATTCCCTACAGGCCTCACTGTATATCTATCTACCAATTCTAAGATAGTAGGGGTCCATTTAGGATTTTGAAGACCCAATGTATGCATAGTCTCAAAGGTGATAAAATTTATTCCAGTGCCCAAATCTACTAGTACATTTTGGATATCAATCTCGTTCATTTGTACTGTTAGGATTGGGTTCCCTGGATCCCCATATTTAACAGGTATAGACTTTCCCTGCATGAGGTCACACAACTTCCCCATAATGAA
The DNA here is from genome assembly GCA_034641835.2 of Pinus albicaulis. Classification (NCBI taxonomy): domain Eukaryota; kingdom Viridiplantae; phylum Streptophyta; class Pinopsida; order Pinales; family Pinaceae; genus Pinus; species Pinus albicaulis. Next base: position 233,995,452 of record CM076571.1, read on the forward strand.
TGGTGAGTGGGTCCCTTGATTTATTTCCAGGTCTTTTGTTGAAATATTCTTTGAGTGCTTTTGCATAAATTGGTACATACCTCATAGCATGAAGTAGGGGAATTTTGACAAATTTTTTTTGCAATTGCCCTAAAAATTCAAACTTTGTTTAAGGGTTCATTTTGCTCAGGGTTAGCCTTTTAGGATAAGGTGGGTTAGGTTGACATCCCTGAATAATATTCGATTGAGGAGGTGGTTTATTTTGAAATTCTTGGTATGGTTTATCCCCAACTACCCAAGGTTATGGTTCAGTGACTTCATCATCAACTTGTTCAATAATAATAGGTGAAGTCTCAGCATTCACTACCTGCCTAGATCACAGATTTATCTAATTACATTTTGCGGTAGAGATGTTATATGAAGGAAGGTTGAGAGTGTCAAATTGTTGAACTCCCTTATTGTTAGGATTTGTATTAGTTTTGATAGGAAGCTCACGACGAATGGGTGGATTATTGGAAGGAATATTAAAAGGCAACTGCAGCTGCTATTCTGGCATAGGTTGGGGAAATTGTTTCGAAGGAGAAGTTCCATGCTAATTCTGGGACCATGAAGGGTTTGAACTGGTCTGAGGGAACTGGGGCTGCCAAGGTGGGTATTGAAAAAAATAAGGCCATGCAGGTGAAAAAGGTACTGACTGAGTACCAATATTTAAATTACTGAAATACTGAGAAAGGTCCTGAGGCATACCTTGATTCATATTTGGTGGCCATGGCCCCCATGTATTCTTGGATCCCATAAAATACAGTTGATTCACCTCTTCATTTTTCCCTGAAAGACAACCTTCAATCATGGAAGAGAAGGGCATGAGCTGGTTGAATGACTCTGTTCGCAAATTTCACAAGATTCTACAATGTTTAATGGACATTCCTTCAGAGGATGTTTCTTCCTGCATTGTAGGTAGAATATGGCCATGGTCTTCTCCAATTCCATTTTCTTCTTCTTTTCTTGCAACGTGTCCATCTGAGCAGACAATGTGCTCAAGATATCAGTTCTCAAATTTTCCATCATATTTCTGAGTTATGCATTCGTAAATCCCCCACTGGATTACTTCGGTGACCAAATTCCCTTTTTTTTCCTTGCAGCTCCTTGTCAAAACTAAATGCACAACTCACAGATAGTATCAAAATATTCTTTCGATATATCCCCTTTTCCTACTATGTTCAAGAGCTCCAGAGATTCTTCCCTTAATGCCCGGACAAGGATGATTTTCAAGTTATCCTTGTCTAGGTTAGTATAGACTAAAATCTGCAAAGTATATTTCAAATGATCCGCACAATATTCCATATTCTCACCTTCCTTCTGCATGAATTTAAAAATTTCTTCCTTGATATCATGAGATTTTCAGTAATCCTAATACTTCTCTAGGAATTTTTTTTTCATGTCATCCCATGAGAAGATAGTTTCCCCCCTAAACCCACGAAATATCGCAGGCATGTCCCTTTTAAGGTGGTAGGGAATATTTTCCATTTCAGAGCATCATATATATAATCGTACCCCTGACAGGCAATGTCTAATTCAAAAATGAATGTATCTAGATCTTCAGAGGAAAGCCCATGGAAATTAGGGAATTCCGTCAAAGGAATGGGCTTCATCGACACATCATCTCTAATATCCCCAATTGGGAAGTTGATCGAGGAATTTGCAGGTGCCATGAATATTTTCCAATATTCACTTAGGACCTCAATGAGTTGAGCGATAGATTATTGAAGTCGTTCTTCAATACAGGGTTGAGGTTGTTTAACAACACTTCCCCGATCGCATGGTGATGCAAATTCCTTTAAATATTCTTCTCTTGCACATGGAATGATCGATTTCTCAGATCCCCTACTTGCTACTTCCTCTCCTTCTATCATTAGCAGGAGTACTTCTTCTTCTTCTGCTACCCTGCTTGCTACTTCTTCTTCTGTCATCGGAAGGGATTCTTTGACTACTGCGGGTAGTATTGGTTGCAAAATAGATTTCCCTTCAGATTTCATCTGAGTTCTTACCCTGAAAGTGGATCGTGAAGATGATTATTATTTAGCTTTTGTGATGAGTTCTTGGATATAGGTAATCCTTCCTAAATCCTTTCTTCGTTTCTTTAGAGGTCCTCCTATACCCCTTTTATTCAAATATATTTTCATACAATTGGTGAGAAGACAAAAATTCAAGCAATCCTTGTAGCTTAGGACCTGGAGCAGGGTGAAATTTCCCTCCTCAGGATGAGAGATTGGCCCCTAAGAAATCAACAAAAGAAAGGAAAAAAAACAATTGATGCTTAGGACCCGAAACAGGGTGAAATTTCCCTCCACAAGATGATAGATTGATCCTTAGACCAATGCAAATTGTGTTATTGCACCTTTGATAGCCTCCACGACAACGATGCCAAAATGTTGGTTTCCAAGTGTGAATGAATTTATTCAACCTTTTCCCACATTAATTATCAATACGGGGTGCGTGGGTTATTGTTTGGATAACGTGAAAAACATATGAAGATGACAATTACACAGTTCTTTATTAATCATGGATTCGATAAGCCATGTAAAATAACAAACCACTGTAACATCAATGAAAGAATAGTAGCAATAAATTGTAAAATTGAGAATAAATTCACAACAATTACATTAAATTTCACTAAAAGTAAAGAATCACGCGATGCAGTAAAAGAACTAAGCACACAAAAAAGTTACACAACACCTGGTTAGGAGAGCGAGCCAAAATCCCTCTTTAGGGTTGTGGTATAATCACAAACTCATGAAAGAGACAGAAAGATTATTTTCATTAAGTTGAATGAAAAAGGTCATGTTACAGATTTCAATTCCCTTAGTATCCAACCCTCGATTCACAAATTCCTACACTTTTCTATGCAAATGATTACAATGGTAGTTCCTGAAATCATGGCAGCTATTTCCTACAATTACAAAGTCATTATGATATACAAAAATATATGCGAAAGATAGCAAAGGAAAGGATCTGAAATTTGTATGCCATTGAAGAACTACCCAAGATAGCGATGCCAGCTCAATATGTCTTCCTGGAATTGCGAATGTGGTCATCCGACCTCCGAATCTTCAAAATTAGCTAAATTAGTAAACCGCTTAGGTAATAATCCCTGCGACTATACTTCATTGACTAAATACTCCAAAAATGCATGACGAGAGGTTTACCTATGCACTTTAGAATATGAATTGAATGTTAGTTGTACAAATGGAGAAAGGAAATAAGATAGAATGGAAGGATAAGATGTGCATGTTTGGCTCCCAACACAGGGCTCAAATTTCTTGAATAAAACTATTGAGCCATTGACTAAGGAATTTCAGTCTTTGATCAGAAAAATACTCCATATCATCCTCATGCCAATGGGACAGTGGAAGCTTTCAACAAAAGTTTGGAGAATGCATTCAAACAAATATTTAATGTGAACAAGGATGACTAGGATCTTAGGATTCTAGCTTTATTATGGGCTTATAGGACCACAAGCAAGAAATTGATAGGGTAGACACCTTTTAGGTTGGTATATATACAATAAGTTGTAATTCTCATGGAATATATTCTACCTAGTTTCAAGATTGCAGTTGTTACAGAAATGGCACACCTAGAGATCATGGAGAAGAGAATGTGAAAGGGACAAGGACTATGACTCTTCATATAAATCAAGGTCAAGCCCTTCATCTGCAAGATGTGTTGCATGTGGCATCCCCACTGTATATATGACTATGTTGGAAATACTAAGAGGGGGGGGTGAATCAGTATTCCTTTCAATTATAACATTAGGTTATCAATGTTTGTACAATGATATCAGTAAACAAAAGGAACACAAATGCACACAGTTTTTAAGGTGGAAACCCACTTTGGGACAAAAGCCACCTAATTCTTTTCTAATCATTATTTGATATTCAACTCCAACTGAAATTAAAGCTCCAAATTCCTAGAATCTAGAAAAACATTCTTCTCCAGCTCCCATTGGATGGATGCTCCAATGCCCGAGATTCTTTAGTAGTCAACTTAATGGATGCCCCAACACTCAATGAACTACAACTCACCCTAGCACCACCCTACCACCCTATAGAAGAATAAAAGAAGAATGGACTCCCGTACCAGGGAAAATGGTCCACTTTACAATGATATAGAATGATGTAGAAGAAGAAGATATACTAGACCATAACCCCAACTTTGACACAATCACCTAATGATGATCCTAGACCTCCCGACACTGCCTCTTCAAATCTTAGCAGATATACACTCGTACAATTTTTACAATAATGTATTTACAATGACTTACTGATGCAGTGATGCCCACTTGAAGACTTCATGTGATGAACTTCTTTATGCTATTCTGCACCTTGGTTGCTGCTCTTGTCATGCTACCCTCTACTGCACCTTGCTTTGCTTTGCTGCCTTAGAAATTCCGGTCCTTTGCCGCCCTTGACAACACATGATCTACCTTTTTCTTGCATTCTAGAAGCTTGATACTGAATTTGGTGTATCTCTGTTATTTCAGATCCCCAATATGTGATTTTCGGTCTTGTCGTAGTCCTTTGAGTTTTCTTTCCAATGCAACAGATCTGACCCAATTTCGATTCTTCAAGAGAGAGTTATGCCCAATCTCTCACAATGCCCTAATTATGGACTCTTTTAGTAGAGCGAACTTGTACGGCGTGCCATTTGTCACTGTTTCTTCATTCAGATCTGAAATTGATATGGGCAATTATTCAAGCCTTTGCAGATGTAGATTAGGCAGGACGCATTGATGATTGTAAGAGTAATAGTGGAGCATAATTCTATCTATGTGGTTTTATCGTATCATGGTTGATCAAAAAGAAAACCTCAATATCATTATGTACAACAGAAGCACAATACATTGCAACGGCATCATGTTGTACTCAAGTCTTTTGGATGAAACAAACTTTGCAAGATATTCAAGTAAAATTTAGTGAGCCTATTCCCATATTCTGTTACAACACTAGTGCCATCAACATCTCCAATAATCCCTTCATGCATTAAAAAAAAAAACACATTCCGATCAAATATCATTTTGCTAGAGAACAAGTCACTGAAAATAATATCAAACTTGATTATGTTGGTACAAAAGAACAAATCGTTGATATCTTCACTAAACCTTTACCTCGTGAGGCATTTGAATATCTTCGTCAGAAGCTTGGGATTCTCCCAAGTTCTCATTAGATTTTCCTTATTCATAATATAAAGGGGGAGTGGAAGCGTGTACAGGTCCGCAAGATTGTTGTGTGTTAGGGGGAATTACCCTTTTCCATTGATGTCAAAGTAGGAGAGAATGTTGTAGGAAGAGGTTTCATGATTGTAGGGGGAGTACTTGTGTTGCCATCAATGTGAAAGGGGGAGATTGTTGAACAACAGTTGTCATTGTTGTCAACCCAAGCAACACCAAGGTCTACCCCAATATTGAATGGGAATTTTGGCCTACCAACTTACTACATTTTGTTTCAATAATTCTTTTGATGGTTTCTTCTTGTCGAGATATTTCCATTGATATATGGCATGCCACGTAATTCTTCACGGTTTGAGATATATTCATGTTTGAAGTTTGTAGCCCAGTTAGTGGGATAAAAACCCATGGGGTTGTGGCATGGGTCATTGAAAAGTCATATTTAATATTTTTTAAGCTCCTAAAATCCCTCCCACGTTCACTTGTTGAAGCCCCTCTCAATCTAAGCATTTATATAAATTGTGATCCTTATATTCTCCTTATGCAAGGGATTTTGCCATCTAAAAGAGGTCATCGTGGCATTGTCGCTCTAACTTTTTTTATAAGAAGGTTTAGAAGCTGAAATTTGTATGAGGGAGAGCCAAAATCTTGAGGAAGCTCGTGTAGAAATTTCAGATCAAGGTACACAATATTTTTGGAGATATGATCTGTGGAAGTCAGTGTTTTTGTAGGCTCCTGAAATTCATCTCAAAGAAGTGAGATTGGGAAAATCGTCATAACTCTCTCTCTGAGCATCGGATTGGAATTATGTAAAAAGTGGTATATAGTGCACAGAATTTAGTTTTTTATCTATCATATTAATCCCTAATAATTTTTTCAAATCACTTTAAAGAGTTTCTAGCTTTGGAAGATGACAGATTTGTAGCAGGATTTCATCAGCATGTGCATAAAGCAAGGGAAAAGGCTTGGCATGACAGGCATATCAAGAAAAATAATTTCAATATAGGAGATCTTATCCTCCTCTATGACAGTAAGTTTGTGAAGTTTCTAGGAAAGTTCAAAATGCATTGGTTAGTCCCATATATTTTCAAACATATTACAAATGTAGGCACAGTTCAGTTGGCGAAGTTGGATGGAGAATTGATGTTGGGAAAGGTAAATGGAAATAGATTAAATTCATATAGGGACGATCCTCCCCCTACAACTTTACTATAAAAGAAGCAAGAAGGAAAGTCTTAGTGCCACCTACACTTGAAAGTGGGTAGTGGACTGTAACCTACTCAGCAAAAGGGAGCTTTGACAAGGAAAATCACTGTGCGATATCTAGGAGTATGTCAAAGCCCAAAATAACCATGACGAAGGAAAATAACTGCGTGATATTCAAGAGTATATCGAAGCCAGAAAGAACCATGAAAAAGGATGGATTACTATGACCCAAAAAGGGACTCATCGAAGATAACTGCAAAAATATGACCGTTGGAAGGAAAAAATTATCATTAAAAGAAAGTTTTTGTTAAGAGGCGTGGGAGAAACGCATATATGAAGCACACTATTTCAATCTGGTGCCATATATGCATTGCATGAGAAATATATAAGCTAAGAATGAGGTTAGAAATTGAAATTCATTATAAAATCCATATCCCTCTCTAAATTTTACACTTTGTTGTCTGGAGAATTCAAATTGAGAACTTGTGACCAAGTGTGAAACGAGTGTGTTGTTATATGTTTGAGAGAATTTTCAAAGATATTTCTAGAGAATCTGCAAAGAAAGGGCTCGTAGGCATTATGGAAGCCCATGTTGGTAAATCTGCAGCACCAAGTGTACTAGTCTCCCCAACGCACACGAGGTTGCCGCGAAAACAAGTAGCCACCGAAGTACAACATAAAAGAAAACAAGAAAAGCGACCAGATGAATCCTCTGGAGTAGAGCCAAGGAAATGCTCGTGACAGAAGGTATCAAAAGAAGAACAGATGAAGAAAAAGAAGGATAATAAACCTACATAGAAGGCGAAGAAACCCATGCAGCAAAAAGTACCAGAAGAAATCGATAACAGTGAGGAGGAAGTCGAAATGAGGCAGATGGAGACAAAGGGCGCAATTCCATCTATATTTCCACCATATTTACAACCAAGGAAACCGAATTCCAAGCCGGTTAAAGACCCAAAAGACGTGAAATTTGTCATTTTCACACCGCTACAACCAGAAAAGAGTTTAGTTTCAAGGGGAAGTACTTGGGAAAATTACGCAATTAAATATGGCGATTGGGACTTCAATGATCGATACCAGTTAAAAAAGGGCTACTTAATTGATCTGAATCAATTCTCTGACGAACGCCAAAACCTCTTACTTCTCACCGAGTAATTGAGAACTACACGACCATGCACCTCGGGTCTTCACTTGTCTTGTCTTACAATTCACAGGACTTTTGAAGCTAAGAAAACTGTCCTCAGACAGGCGGCCTAGTAGGCTTCGAATTAATTCAAACAAAGAAATATTACTCAATATGAACTCAGACAGCTCTGCACACTTACAATCTTGGGTCTCCAAACTTCCATGTCCCTTAATGACACTTGAGACCATATGTATAGCCTAACTAAGATTCTATTCTAAAAGATGAAAATAACATAAAGCAGAATGATTGAGGGTCCTGTTGGATATCTCTGATCCAGACGGTGTCTACTCAATATTCTGAGTACAATAATGCAAAAATTAAAGTAATCTACCAGTACCCCTTTGAGCTTCGGTCACTGTCATATCTGCTATTTCCATCATATTCGATAGCTAGCAGATGACATCCTGTTTGCTAAAGCAGATTCATCGTTTTCCTTCCAATATTCTATTTCCTCATCTAAATTGTATGGGTCCTGGGAATCTTGATAGGTGTCAATAAAAATAGTTTCTTTTCCTTTTCTTGTACATTCGCCTTTATCTTTTTCAGATTCTTTTGCTCGTGAAGATTGTCCCACTTCCAGCTTTACTTTTTCCTTGATCACGTGAATATGGTTCTGCTGGTTAGTATACATCTCTTCTTCTTTTGTCCACTTGTTATGATTAGATATAGGATTGATTTCTATATCTAAGAAAGAATCTTTGTATGTTTTTCTTGGGCCGGTGACGGTTGTACTGAAAGTTCTATCCCATCTAATAGTTCCCACTTAAAGATTTGGAACATATTAGTTGATGTTTCTATTGCATGATGTTCCCATGATCTGCAATTCTCGTTCACATACCCATGACTTTGCCAATCTAGCTCAAATATCATTGATGTACATAATTTCTATGAAAATAATAACTTTATTATGCACATTACATCATCATTCCAATTGCCAGAGTAAATACTGACTGTTACCATTGCCTTTTGATTCACAATAAACTTGAGCACTTTTCTATCTCCTTGTAATTCTGCAATTCTTTGTAATATCAATATTTTCTCTAATAACTTGGCTTTTCTGAACTCTCCAAGCCATTGAGTTACATTTTTGATATGTGCTTCATTCTTAGAGAAAATAGAAGGACTTGTATTTTGATTGCAGAAAACCTGTGCAAAGGGATTATAAGAAATTTGCTCTCTTAATTTCGTGCTTTGATAATCCCATGAAGAAGAATATGTTCTCAAATACTGTAACGATCTTTGAACACACTGGGAAGTCCTGATTTCTGGTTTCTTTCTGCACATACCATTATTGATTTCCCAATTTGCAAAATTTTCAAAAATCCCATACTGGGGGAATACATCAAGTCCTTGATAATTTTCATCAACCCTTTGATAATAGGCTTAATCTAATTCTTCAAATATATCCGGAATTCTCAAGGAATGAAGATACTTTATTATATCTACATGTGTTTGGATATCTCCCAAATCTAGCATCTTAGCCCTAGTAAATATAGCTAAACTAAAATCAACGCTGCCAATCAACTGGTAGTAATTCAAAACTTTTAAGACATGTATCATTTCATCAGTGAATTGAAGGGACCATAGATTATCCAGGCTTCTAAAGAAAAGCTTAACTTTCATGTTAGGTAAGGAATATACCTTCACCAATTCCGCATCAACTCCAAGTCCTATTCCAATATTTTTCGATTGCCATGCTTGGCACTTTTGGATCCATTGGTTTCTCCTTAATCTCATGCCAATGACCCTTTTGATTTCTCCTATCTATGGACTGAGAATGTCTTCTAAAATCTTGAATCTCTATACAAATGTACTGAAATTATCTTCTTGTGGATTTTTTCCACCCAGATCAAATATCTCTCTCTGCACATATGCTTTGTTCATGTCTCTTGTCATGGAGTTTGCAAAATAGTTTGAAATGCCTGGAACCCACTCAACTTCGAACTCATGTTGCTGAAACCAGATCTGCCTGGACATAAGTCTTCCTCTTGCAATTTGTCTGGAAATCTTGGCAGATCAAAAGCATTTAAAGTTCATAGAGTGAGTTCTCCTTTTCGGTTGTGTAATAATTTTTCTAATGAGTTAAAAACTCACCTGAGGCATATGCACAGAAATGTTCTTCATCCTCCCTTTATTCAAATAAAATTTCTACCCAAAAACAGTCAGAAGCATCTGTTTGTAAAATTAATAAACTGTTACCTGGAGGCTGTAAATTTGGCAACTTCTTGCTTTCAGTTTTGATTGCATGAACTGTTGCTATTTCTTCTTGTGACCAACCTTATTTCAGGTGCTTTCTAATGGGTGCTGTTTCAGCCGATATCCTTGGGATGTATTTACTATTATAATTCAGAACACCTAAAAATATTTGAATTGTTTTGGTGTCTGGAAGAACATCAGGAAATTGAGATAATTTGGTTAGAACATGGGGTTGCATCTATATTTTTTCATTTATTATTGTAATCCCCAAAAATTCAATTGTTCTTTGAAATAGGATCATCTTCTTTTCAGACAACACAATACCATGATCTTGGATTTCTTGTAAAAAAAGTTTCTAAATGCTGCAAATGTAGATCATCATCTTCACTATGTACAAGAATGTCATCTATATAGGTGACAATAAAATCATATTTACCAAAACTATTGTCCATCCTCTTTTCAAAATATGCAGGAGCATTTTTAAGGCCAAAGGGAACTACCTTCCACTGAAAAAATCCACCTGACAAATGAAAGCAGTTTTGTGCCTATCTTCTTCTACAATTTGAATTTGGTAATACCCAGACTTCATGTCAAATTTGCTAAAGACTTTACTATTCTGGATTTTTTGCATTATGTTTTCTTGTCTTGGGAGAGGATAGTTTAGAATTTTTGTGATAGAATTAAAAGGCTGATAATTGATTACCACACGTGCTTTTCCTCTTACTACTTCTGAATGGTTCCGAACCAAAAAATGTTAAACAAGAATAATGAGATGTGCTTGGTTCAATCAAATTCATTTCAAGAAACTCATTTATTTTATTTTTCATTTCTTTTTCATCAGATGGAGTACAAGGAATTAACTTACATTTAACTCCATTGTCATGCAGAGTTTCAATCTGTTGTACGGGAGATTCCACATCCCATAATTGCTGAGGATTATTCGCACAATGTTTCAACAACCTTTTTGCCATTGAACTCTGTTTTTCTGACCACTCGAGTTTGATAAATGCCTTCTGTTTGGATTCTAATCTGTCTTCATACCACTATAAAACTTGCTGCGAATTGTTAGAATCCTTTATGGTTTTTCTTATACCTGCCTTTTTCTGGCTGTTTTATTTTCTAATTTCAGAATCAGCCATAGTCAATATTTTGATTGAAATTGCTTTCTTCTTAATATTGACTATTATTTTGTCGTGGCTAATTGTGACAGGTAAAACTGAACTTATGAATGGCATTCCTAAATATAGACTTGCAGATGGATCATGAAATTGGACTGCATAGATTTTAATAATACTCCCCCCTATTTTTAAAGGAATGTCATCAACATAGTGGGTGAGCTTGACTTTTCCACCAATAGTTTCTAAATCTATAAAATTTTGGAAAGGTTTCCACATACCTTTGAACAAAGCCGGTCTTGCCAAATTATTTGAACCACTAGTATCAACAAAGGCATCAACATTGCACCATTTTCCTTTTATCTGAACTTCAACTGGTATATATATCAAATTATCAGTCCTCACTATTTTCTTCAGAAAACTTTGCTCTGCTTATTTATCATACTCAAGAACATCTATGGATGTCGAAGCAGTTGTTATCTTTTTATACGGATAAAAAGATGTTAGGTTTTCCATTGGGTTTTTACCCTTTTGCTTCATTATATCTTCTACCCTTTTCTTTTGTTCCCACTGATTTTCTGCTTATGGATCCTCTTCTGTTTGCTTGTCTGATTCTTCTGTGGTCGAATAGTCTCTTGACTCAAATTCTTCATTGTATTTCTCACTGTAGTGCAATTCTTATTCTTCTTCAAAAACTTCATTGTCAGAACAATATGTGCATGTATTCATTTTTTGTACAATTTTACAAAGAGAATTACTTTCATCTTCTTCTACATCATTTTCTAAATCAGAGGCATCTGTTAAAATATATACATCAGATACATCATCATTGGAACCTACAACATACCAGTCATCTTGAAATTCTTCAATTTCTACACAAGCTTTTAAATTGCTTGAGCTGCTCTTAGCACATGATCTTGCGAAATGTCCTTCTTGCTTGCATATGAAACATGAATTTGTATCAGTCTTCTTTGGCCATTTTCTTTTCTTCAAAAATTTGAATTTTCTGAAAAGCTTCCTAAGATTGGAAATTCTTTTTGGCTTGAATTTTCCATATCTCTTTTTCTTTCTCTTTTTGAAAGGTGTCCATGGTAATACATTTCTGCAAACATCTGTACTTGGGGTTAAATCATTCACTTTCTTTTTCCAACACAGATATTTCACATTTTCTGAACATTTAAACAAAAGATCTATCCAATAGATTTGTTCTATTTTCTTTGCTTGGTTTTCTAGATGTTTCATTATTAAGTCTCCTAGGTTTCCTAGAAGCTTAGAAAAGAATGTTATCTTTTGTGTATTGTCATTGTTCAATTTGGCTTTAAAAGCTTTTCTCATAAAATCCTTGCCAAACTGATCAAGGTATTTCAGATCTCTTAATTCCATTATGGACATATCAGTAATGATTAGTTTTGTTTCATCAATGGGTTCTTGGACAAATTGAGCTTTTAGAAGAATTTCTAAAGTAGCTAATCCTGATTTTTTCACATTTTCTCTTTCTTCATCTGTTCCTCCCATCCACCAGTCATAAATTATTCCCGCCATTCTTTTTTCTGCTAAAACCATAATAGATACATTGTCTATTTTGGTTGTAACTTGCATCTAGTATAATGATCCTATCCAAATTCGGATAGATTCCTCTGGATGAGAAGATTTGTCTAAATCTAAGACATATTCGCTTGAATTTGCTGCGAATAGATCTTCTTCTACTCTTGGATAACTATTCATTTATCTAACTATATGTGCCTTATTCTGATTATTTATGGATGGTAATATAAAAGAAGGGAACTTGATTGCTGCTTCTTCCAATGTCATTACATCTTTTTTTGATGAAAATGATTTTTATTCTCTGTACAACTTACCTTTTCCTTTGTCAATCTTCAAATGGTCCTCTGATTTTTTAGAGCTTTCTGCTAGATCTGCACTTGTAGTAGCAGCTTCTTCTTCAACTTCGTCTTCTAAATCCCAATAGTTTGGGGCTTTCATATCTAAGTTGAATTTAGGACCCTTTTCTTGCTTTCTCTTCTTCTCTCTCCTCTTTCTCCTTTCTGCACGCCCTTCTCTTTCTTATTGCTGTTCATCATATAACAATTCGAGATTGTTATTGATTTGTTCTGCTTGTTATCCTAAATCATCAAGGACTTCTTTAGCATGAGCACACTAAGTAGTCAGATAGTTTCCTATCTGATATACTTCATCTAGATCATTTACATTATCTGATTTGTGTTCAATCAAGGGAGCATAGTCAACTCTTTTGTTTGGTGTTCTAGACTGACAAGAGGTATTACAAAACTTTGTTTTTTGGGGCCATTTTCCTCCTTTGACATATCTATGATTTGTATATTGAAATTCTTCTACTGGAGAATATTTGGCTATATTCATTCTAAACATTTTATGCATGAGAGGAAAGAAGGGCTTTGACTTTGGTATATACAACTCATCTGACCTTACTGGAATATTTGGAAAAAATTCTTGTATAGTATTTACATTACTAATTGAAGAGGCTTGCATTGATGTTTCTTCAATAGGGGAGATTGGAAAAACATGTCTTTTTCGTCTGTATATAGGCCTGGGTATTTTTTGCTTATCAGGGATTATTCCTACCTGACCATTTTCTACATAAACTCTTTTTAGTTTATTTTTGTTTCTATTTTCACTTTCTAGAGACTTATATTGAAAATACCAATCTTGAGGTAGATATTCCTTATCATATGATACTCCTTCAACTTGAGCATTACCTATTCCTACAGTTACACAATCTCTCAAAACAGGTTGTTTGAGCTTTGGGTGAACTGTATTTGTAAGTTGAAAGGAAGTATGTATTAATAAAGAAATAAACTCACTATTTTTTTCCATCTTTAAAACTTGAACTCCTATCATTAATTTCCAACAATCTTTCAGATGTTCATCTGTTAGAATAACTGAATAGTCTGGATATATTGTGCCATACTGACAACTTGAAGATAGATTACCAGTAATTGTTCCTATTCGGGCTTGTTCATAGTCACAATGGCGAGTTTCAAAGACTTCTGATATGCAAGGGGTGTTTAAACCATGTCTGAACAATAGAGCTAGACCAATCCTTATTCCACCAAAGTGAAGATAAGAGAATTTCTTTTCTTAAGCATATGTTCTAAATTTCCTTATCTCATCTTCTGAAAAAATATTGAGTCCAACTATCTGAATAAAAGGACAAGATATTTTGATTTTTACCTCAACTTCTTTAAGTAAAACTCTTTTACTCAACTTAAACAAGGAAGGGACTTTATAAATTTCTTTAGAATTTAGCTCTGGAGGATTCCAGCTGTCTATATTTTCTATAGAGGGATGTTATATAATCTAATCAGACTCTTCAAACCTAGAATCAACATCTACGACAGTTTTTCTATCTACTATAGAGAAAGAATGCAATATGCTTGCCATTTTAATTCAAACTTTCTTCTACCAGAAACTTTATGAACAGGGCTCCGATACCAATTAAAAAAGCACTAGTAGCATAGTTTAGACTTTTTTTGATAACATTAAGAGGATGATAATTGATTACCATATGTGCTTTTCCTCTTACTACTTCTGAATGGTTCTGAACCAAAAATTCTGAACAAGAATAATGAGATGTGCTTGGTTCAATCAACTTCATTTCAAGAAACTCATTTATTTGCTTTTTCATTTCTTGCTCATCAGATGGAGTACAAGGATTTAACTTACCTTTAACTCCATTGTCATGCAGAGTTTAAATCTGTTGTATGGGAGATTCCACATCCCAGAATTGCTGAGGATTATTTGCACAATGTTTCAGCAACCTTTCTGCCATTAAACTCTATTTTTTTGACCACTCAGGTTTGATAAATGCCTTCTGTTTGGATTCTAATCTGTCTTCATACCACTGTAAAACTTCCTGCCAACTGGTAGAATCCTTTTTGGGTTTTCTTATACCTGCCTTTTTCTTTCTATTTTATTTTCTGATTTCAGAATTAGCCATAGTCAATCTTTTGATTGAAATTGCATTCTTCTTAATATTGACTATTATTTTGTCGTGGCTAATTGTGATAGGTAAAATTGAACTTATGAATGGCATTCCTAATTGGTAGAAGAAAGTTTGAATTAAAATGGCAAGCATATTGCGTTCTTTCTCTACAATGGATAGAAAAACTATCGTAGATGTTGATTCCAGGTTTTAAGAGTCTGATCAAATTATAGAGCATCCATCTGTAGAAAATCCAGACAGTTGGAATCCTCCACAGCTAAATTCTAAAGAAATTTATAAATTCCCTTCTTTGTTTAAGTTGAGTAAAAGAGTTTTACTTAAATAAGTCAAGGTAAAAATCAAAATATCTGGTCCTTTTATTCAGATAGTTGGATTCAATCTTTTTTCAGAAGATGAGATAAAGAAATTTAGAACATATGCTCAAGAAATAAATTCTCTTATCTTCACTTTGGTGGAATAAGGATTGGTATAGCTCCATTGTTCAGACATGGTTTAAATACCCATTTCATATCAGAAGTCTTTGACACTCGCCATTGTGACTATGAACAAGCCCGAATAGGAACAATTACTGGTAATCTATCTTCAGGTTGTCAGTATGCCACAATATATTCAGACTATTCAATTAGTCTAACAGATGAACATTTGAAAGATTGTTGGAAAGTAATGATAGGAGTTCAAGGTTTAAAGATGGCAGAAAATAGTGAGTTTCTTTCTTTATTAATATAGACTTCCTTTCAACTTACAAATACAGTTCACCCAAAGGTCAAATAGCTTGTTTTGAGAGATTGTGTAACTGTAGGAATAGGTAATGCTCAAGTTGAAGGAGTATCATATGATAAGTAAGATCTACCTCAAGATTGGTATTTTCAATATAAGACTCTAGAATGTGAAAATAGAAACGAAAATAAACTAAAAAGAGTTTCTGTAGAAAATGGTCAGGTAAGAATAATCCTTGATAAGCAAAAAATACCCAGGCCTATATATAGACCAAAGAGACATGTTTTACCAATATCCCCTATTGAAGAAACATCAGTGCAAGATTCTTCAAGTAGTAATGTAAATACTATACAAGAAGTTTTTCTTGATATTCCAGTAAGGTCAGATGAGTTGTATATACCAAAGTCAAGGCCCTTCTTTCCTCTCATGCAGAAAATGTTTGGAATGAATACAACCAAATATTCTCTAATAGAATAATTTCAATATGCAAATCATAGATATGTCAGAGGAGGAAAATGGCCCCAAAAACCAAAGTTTTGTACTACCTCTTCTCAGTCTAGAACACTAAACAAAAAAACTGATTGCCCTCCTGTGATTGAACAGAAATCAGATAATGTAAACGATCTAGATGAAGTATATCAAATAGGAAACTATCTGACTACTTGGTGTGCTCATGCTGAAGAAGTCCTTGATGATTTAGGAAAACAAGTAGAACATATCAATAACAATATCAAATTGTTATATGATGAACAACAAGAAGAAAGAGAAGAGCGTGCAGAAAGGAGAAAGAGGAGAGAGAAGAAGAGAAAACAAAAAAGGGTCCTAAATTCAATTTAGATATGAAAGCCCCAAACTATTGGGATTTAGAAGAAGAAGTTGAAGAGGAAGCTGCTACTACAAGTGCAGATCTAGAAAAAAGTGCTAAAAAATCAAAGGACCATTTGAAGGTTGACAAAGGAAAAGGTAAGTTTTACAAAGAAGAAAAATCCATTTCGTCAAAACAAGAAGTAATGACATTGGAAGAAGCATCAATCAAGTTCCCTTATTTTATATTACCATCCATAAATAATCAAAATAAGGCACATATAGTTAGAGAAATGAATAGTTATCCAATAGTAGAAGAAGATCTATTCGCAGCAAATTGAAGCAGATATGTCTTATATTTAGACAAATCTTCTCATCCAAAGGAATCTATCAGAATTTGGATAGGATCATTATACCTGATGCAAGTTACAACCAAAATATATAATGTATCTATTATGGTTTTAGCAGAAAAAAGAATGGCAGGAATAATTTATGACTGGTGGATGGGAGGAATAGATGAAGAAAGAGAAAATGTGAGAAAAGAAAGATTAGCTACATTAGAAATGTTGCTAAAAGCTCAATTTGTCCCAGAACCTATTGATGAAACAAAACAGATCATTACTAATATGGCTAGAATGGAATTAAGAGATCTAAAATACCTTGATTAGTTTGGTAAGGATTTTATGAGAAAAGCTTTTAAAGCCAAATTGAATAATGACAATACACAAAAGATTGCATTCTTGTCTAAGCTTCCAGGAAACCTAGGAGACTTAATAATGAAAGATCTAGAAAACCAAGCAAGGAAAATAGTGTTAGCCAGCTATAAAATTTTTATATCAAATGCTGGCTAAATAATTTTTGGAGCCTTCAAGAAACAAGTTTTATTGCTAAAAAAATGTTATCTCTTGAATACTCTTGAAGACCTAATGCCCTTGTCTAAATTCTTCACTACTGTTTCAATTTTAAACTCAGAAATTCTGCTGATTTCATGAGAAAAAACTGCTACAAAACCCCTTTTTCCCCCTTCCTCCAGTAAAAAATAACCTTCATTTTCCCCCCCTTTTCCCATAAAATTCCTCTATTTTTCATGATTCCCCTTCTTCCATTCGTGAAAATCATTTTTTACATAGTTTAAAACTCAATTTTAAGCTACATCGAAACCCCCAAATTCATTTAAAAATCCTCAAAAATCATAAAAAATAAGTTTTTTTGCACTAAGGATTTAAGCACCCTTGGGCTAAAGTCTTAACCACTTCTCCTCCATATGCCTTGGTGCTGGAACCAAGCGCTGAACCATTCAAGTGCTTAATCGCATCGCAAAGTTTGAATGGTTAGATTGAAAGACCAAGACTGAAGTCCCAATTGCGATTAGCCCTTTTTTGTATACGCCCTGGGCATGTATATTACATAAAGACCACGGGCCTCGCAGTTGGGCACCAGACCATATCATGAATATATATCCCACCCTAGAAGCATTAAAACTTTGTATTATATTGAAATTTTGGGTTTTCATATATCATAAAGGGTTTCCTCTGGTGCAAAGTTTAAAATGATATCAACCATTGATCTACAGCCGATCAAATGGCCCGCGCTACATTGCATTGCAATTTTCATTAAGTACATTTTTTTGTCCCCCCCGATTGGCCATCCCTTCGTTTCACTCCCCACCATTGATCTGATCCTCAGATCAATGACCAGCGCTCAATCCCTCTATCACACTCCAAGTTCATTACCCCACCGATTGCAATCTCCTAATGCATCTCCCATCGTCGATCTGATCTGCAGATCGACGGTTTTCATCTAATCGCATTAGTGTTTTCCGTTAGGTGCATCTAATTACTTTACATTGCCCCCCTCTGATTGCTGATTCACGATTTATTCACCACCATTGATCATTGCATGATCGACGGTTCTGACTTATTCTTCCCTCTGCTCTCCTTTTTAACCTTCTATTAAACTAATCTCGACCGATGGATGTTGCCATCCAATGACCACGCTCCTCCCCATGCCTTCTAAGTAGTTTTACCCAATAATCGTAGGATTTCTTAATCAATTTATGTTTTGCAGGTATAAATGGTTTGTTTCGTCATATTAAAGAGAAAGCCGAAGGCTGGGAATAACGATTCCCGTGCCTTTGATTTATCAAAGGGAACCATTCGTAGGGCTCAAACTCCACGTCTTGTGAATGTTTCATCAGGCATTGATGCCATATGAGCCCTACGTGGCTTGCACATCAACAAGACATAGAGTTAAATAAATTAAAAGAGTATCAGTGTCGAAGATAGAACACAACAAAACAGAAGATTGAAGACAATTTGGGGATTATGGCTAAGATTGGTTATCAAAAGCCTAATCCTCCAAATTAAAAACGAAATTAATGGTAAATAAAAAGATCTATCAGACATAAAGGCCTCCAACACCACATTTGAGGCAAATTGATTCCTCTCAGCTACCACAAAGCCACTTGTGCCTCAAAGCATTCAAACAGAAGCCGAAGTGATTGATCAAATCAGATATTTGCCTCAGCGTAGCCAAAGATTTAATTCCGCTAAGGGAATTTAATGTAAATATATCAGTAGAGTTATTACATTCATGACACAGAGCCTCAAAAGTCAACAAAATCTCCCACTGAGCTTTATCTTAAGTGTAAAACAATTAATACAGACAGACCATTTGTAACTTCTTCATCGAGTCCCTCAAAGGCCGAAAAGCCATTAATACTGTATTAATTATCTTGGGAGATCGTTTATTCGATCTCACCTCCTCATTCTTCTATAAATACTTCTGTAAAATATGAGAAATTGTTGGTTGCAGAACTTTGAAATATACTTGAGCTTGAGATTTCTACTTGTAAATAGTGTTCACTGGCTCTTGAAGCTCTGCCTATGATAGAATAGTTAGGTTGAAAAGTGAAGATGATTGCTGAACTAAAGCATTGGACTTAAAGCTGTAATTGGTTTGAAGCATCAATACAAGCTGATTTATGGGATCCTGGTCTATGTCGACAGTGATGTTATTTCTTATTGTAAATTGTTATTTTATTTCTATTTTCACTTTGTTCATCTTCTCTTATAAAGAAAAACAAGCATAGAGTTAGGATTTACTTTGTATCAGTACCCTTCTCTGATTGATAATATTTATCTAAATTTTTTCTTCCAAATTGTGTTATTTAGGAATGATTTAATTCAGTTCACACAGTAGGAATGTTGGCATTCCCTCATCCTCTTGTTTAGCTAAATATTATTCCTGAATGTTATTTTCAGTTTATGTTAAGTAGAGATGAACTAAGGAAGATATGGTGAGCCCTGATCCCGGTTTTATCCCCAAAAACTGTCTGAAAGTTTCCCTTGAAATGTGTTAAAAGCTAGCTACTTTGAAAGTACTTACCAGATCTTAGGCCATTCTTTCTTATCTTTGTGTTTGTCTTGAAATTTACCAAGTAAAGCAGAGTTAGGAGAGGATTTGTGGTGAGCCCAACCCGCTAGGTTCTTCTCCAATAGTTGCCTTCAAGTTTCCCTTTGCTTTAAAAATGTTTTCTATTGGAAGTGCGTCAAAATTAGGCTAGTTTAGAAGTACTTACCTGATCTTTGTTGGGAAAAATACTGAGAGGGGGGGGGGGGTGAATCAATATTTAGGGCATACTCAAAAATTTTACTTTTTCTTACTTCTAAAACCCATACGCTACTTTCCTGATACAGACTCGCGTATATATGCGGATACCCTTTATAAAACTCGCGTATACACAGAGATCTAATTATTCCATTAATTCTTCACTTATATCATTCCATCATTCATTCATAAGATGTTCAATAAATAGTAAACATGTGCATTAAGAACAGAATAAACCATCACACATAAGCATCACACATGAACACCAGGATTTTAGGTGGAAACCCAAGTCAGGAGAAAACCACCGCTGCCGTTGCTCAGCGTTTAATATTTTATTATAAAGAAAACATCTTACAACTTATGTACTGGCACAGACTCATACCAGTACGCAGGCACCCACCTGCGCTCATTTACCAGCCTCTCCTGGAAGGGAGCACCAACCCCCTACTATCATTTACCAGTCTCACCTGGAAAGGACCACCAACACTCTGCTCTCGTTTACCAGCCTCACCTGGAAGGGAGCTACAACCCCCTGACTAAAGGCTACAACCCTCAGCACCTCTATGGACCACGTTTCATCAATTTTCACACTGGATCCAACAACTTCAATAGAGCACAACTTGTAGGCCATGTTTCATCATATTTTCAGACTGGACCCACTCCATACATTTAAGCACAGTCAAACATCATCAACAGATAGCTATAACACAGCAGAACAGATCAGACACTTCATACTTCATACTTCAGCAAACCCTAATCTTCATACGCGCTTTCCTTTCACTGATCCTGCGTATATACGCGCCTTCGACCATACAAACCCGCGTATACTTCTGTATATATTACAGAGCTAATTTCTCTGCCCATACACACTTTCTCTTCAGCAAACCTGTGTATATACGCGCTTCCTCTGCGGCGAACTAGCGTATGGTTCTTCAGACATTTAGGTCATTGCAATTCTTCAGAACAGATACATCACACAGATTTTACCCTCTACTTCAGACAGATGTTCGCCTCATCTCAGATCTAATCATTCCATAAACAGATCTAGAAAATACAAATACATTTCAGATCTAGATACCCTTCTTCATCATTTTCTTCATTGGTGCATCATGCATTCAGATCTATCATTCAACTGTAACCCTTTCGATTCAGATATACTTCAGAGAGAATTATTCATTCAAGCTCAGACGTCTTGCACCCACGCTCATCATCTGCACAATGAATTTCTTCTCCTTATATAGGTTTACCCTTTTTCAATACCATGAGCCAAAACCACATTACTTCCGATGGTATTCCTGGATGGGGTCACATAGACGAATCATTACTCAATACAATGGGTCAATACCATGGTGGTTACCCCTGGTTTTGTACTTTATGATCACTTTTTCCCATACGCAACTTGGCACGTTATTTCCCGCGTGCATACGTGACTTCTCCTAGACAAATCCACGTATGCCTTGAGACATACTCTTTTCATCATAGAACTAACACATACTGAATTCCTTTCTTCATTACCTTCTGTACTCACTGTAGATACATCAGATTTACATCATTTAACAAGTTCATCAAGACATATTCTATCAAGCACAACTTCATTAAGTAGGTTGCCATCATCTTCATCAAGTGGGTTGCCATTCAAGGACAACACTCTATCAAGTGGGTTGCCATCAAGGACAACACTCTGCATCATATTGCCAACAATCTCCCCCTTTTGACTTGATGGCAACCACGATGGTGTTTGATCACTACAACAGATAGATACAATAAAAACATAATGACACCATGTCACTCGCTTCATTCTTTGACACCATTCTTTCTCTCCTCTATTCAAACACCATATCACTCTCCCCCTTTGACATTAAGGGCAAAGGGCGGAACAACACCAGCACAAGGTTTTTCTCCTCATGTAGAAGGAAGCATTCTGCAGATCTGATGTACACTGAAGTGACCAAGCTCCCCCTGAGCTCATGCTGAATCTTCAAACATATTTTTCAATGAATTACATGACTCTATGACCTTCCTATCACCAAAGACTCATACTTACATCAAAGATCCAACCAAGTGGATTTACATATGAGACTCAAGTACCCAACCAAGTGGGTTTACACATTTTGACTCAGCTACCCAACCAAGTGGGTTTACATATTTTGACTCAACTACCCAACAAAGTGGGTTTACAAAATGAAAAAGTCCTTACATGACTGAATATTACAGTTTTACATCATAGGTCTCAACATGACCTTTTCATCAAATTACAAATATGACTTTTCATGACCACTATCAAAAAGACCTCAAGAAAGAGATCACATTTCATAATCATCATAATGCCAACAATGCATTATATTCAGCAAGGCCAATGCTCCCCCTGAAACTTTGCATCCAATGCATCCTTTCTAAATGACCAAATCTCCTCCTTAGCTTGTGCAACCTGAACAACTTCAACCGCAAGTCATCAGCAAGAAACTCTGCATGATCTGTCCATATCTCTGAATCATAAGACTTCTATCTCATCCAACAGATACTCTTCATCAAGTAACAATCCGGGCTCATCCATGATCTTCAACATAAGAAACCAAGTATCATATCATCATTATTTAGAACTGAGAAAATAAGTTGATACAGAGTCAATAATACAGTTATTAACAGTCAGACTGATGCTCCCCCTGAACCTCTACTCCAGATCTTCAGCTATCATATAAATTCTCTTATCATCAATGCATACGCAACTGTGTCTGCTGGAACTCGCGTGTATACACGGCTTTAGTTCATCGAACCAACGTATGGAAAGTGAAGTATAGAAATTTTTGTTGGGAAAAATACTGAGAGGGGGGGTGAATCAGTATTTACTGCATATTCAAAATTTTTACTTTTTCTTGCTTCTAAAACACATACGCTACTTTCCTGATACTGACTTGCGTATATACGCGGATACCCTTTATGACACTTGCATATACAAAGAGATCTAATTATGTCATTAATTCTTCACTTATATCATTCCATCATTCATTCATCAGTTGTTCAATAAACAATAAACA
This sequence comes from Pinus albicaulis, assembly GCA_034641835.2. Lineage (NCBI taxonomy): Eukaryota > Viridiplantae > Streptophyta > Pinopsida > Pinales > Pinaceae > Pinus > Pinus albicaulis. The sequence goes on from CM076571.1 coordinate 234,018,505, forward strand.
TGTGCAGTAAGAACAAAATAAACCATCACACATAAGCATCACACATGAACACCAGGATTTTAGGTGGAAACCCAAGTTGGGAGAAAACCACCGCTACAGTTGCTCAGCATTCAATATTTTATTATAGAGAAAACATCTTACAACATATGTGCTGGTGCAGACTCCTACCAGCACGCAGGCACCCACCTGCGCTCGTTTACCAGCCTCTCCTGGAAGGGAGCTACAACCCCCTGACTCATTTACCAGCCTCTCCTGGAAGGGAGCTACGACCCCCTGCTCTCGTTTACCAGCCTCACCTGGAAGGGAGCTATGATCCCCTGCTCTCATTTACCATCCTCACCTGGAAGGGAGCTACGACCCCCTGCTCTCGTTTACCAGCCTCACCTGGAAGGGAGCTACGACCCCTGACTGAAGGCTACAACCCTCAGCACCTCTATGGACCATGTTTCATCAATTTTCACACTAGATCTAAACAACTTCAATAGAGCACAACTTGCAGGCCACGTTTCATCATATTTTCAGACTGGACCCACTCCATACATTTAAGTACAGTCAAACATCAACAACAGATAGCTATAACACAGCAGATCAGATCAGAAATTTCATACCCCATACTTCAACAAACCCTATTTTCCATACGCTCTTTTCTTTTACTGATGTCGCGTATATACGCGCTTCCGTTCACATAAACTAGCGTATACTTCTATACAAATTATAGAGTTAATTTCTCTGCCCATACGGGCTTTCTCTTCAGTAAACCCGCGTATATACGCGCTTCCTCTGCAATGAACTAGCGTATGGATCTTCAACCATTTCAAAGCTGCATACTTCTTTAGATCAGATATTTAGTTCAGATTTAACTCTTCACTTCTGACAGATGTTCGCCTCATCTCAGATCTAAACATTCAATGAACAGATCTAGAAGATACAAATACATTTCAGATCCAGATTCCCTTCTTCATCATCTTCTTCACAGGTGCATCACAGATTCAGATCTATCATTCAACTGTAACCCTTTCCATTCAGATATACTTCAGAGAGAAGTATTCATTCAAGCTCAGACATCTTGCACTCACACTCATGATTTGCACAATGAATTTCTTCTCCCTATATAGGTTTACCCTTTTTCAATACCATGAGCCAAAACCACATTACTTCCGATGGTATTCCTGGATGGGGTCATTTAGACGAATCATTACCCAATACAATGGGTCAATACCATGGTCGTTACCCCTGGTTTTTCACTTTATGAGCACTTTTGCCCATACGCGACCTGGAACGTTATTTCCCGCGTGCATACGTGACTTCTCCTAGACAAATCCGCGTATGCCTTGAGACATACTCTTTTCATCATAGATCTAGCACATACTTAATTCCTTTCTTCCTTGCCTTCTGTACTCACTGTAGATACATCAGATTTACATCATTTAACATGTTCATCAAGACATATTCTATCAAGCACAACTTCATCAAGTAGGTAGCCATCATCTTCATCAAGTGGGTTGCCATTCAAGGACAACACTCTATTAAGTGGGTTGTCATCAAGGACAACACTCAGCATCATATTGCCAACAAACATCATATCACATCAAATTTACATCATTTACCAAGTCCATCAAGTCAAGAATAACTTCATCAGGTGGATTGTCATCAAGGACAACACATGCCAACAATCTCATGTCTTCATCTTCATTAAGTGGGTTGCCATCAAGGACAACACTTTGCATCATATTGCCAACAATCTCCCCCTTTGGACTTGATGGCAACCACGATGGTGTTTGATCATCACAACAGATAGATACAATGAAACCATGTCACTCTCCCCATTCTTTGACACCATTATTTTCATTCAAACACCATGTCACTCTCCCCCTTTGACATCAAGGGCAAAGGGCGGATCAAAACCAACACACTTTCCCCCTTTTCTCCTCATGTAGAAGAAGCTTTTTGTAGATCTGATGTATACGGAAGTGACCAAGCTCCCCCTGAGTTCATGTTGAATCTTCCAACATATTTTTCAATGAAGTACATGACACTATGAACTTCCTATCACAAAAGACTCATACTTACATCAAAGATCCAACCAAGTGGATTTACGTATGAGACTCAAATACCCAACCAAGTGGGTTTACAGATTTGTCAAGTCCTTACATGAATGAATATTACAATTTTTCATCATGGGTCTCAACAAGACCTTTTCATCAAATTACAAGTATGACCATTTAAGACCAACAACAGAAATTCCTCAAGTAAGAGATCATTTTTCAGAATCAACATAATGCCAACAATGCATTATACTCAGCAAGGCCAATGCTCCCCCTGAATCTTTGCATCCAAGCATCCTTTCCATATGACTAAGGCTCCCCCTTAGTTTGTTTATCCTGAACACTTTCACCAAAAAATCATCAAGGCATCTTTATCAAAACATTAGAAATAGAATTATGAGAATTGGAACACCACCAGAGATACCAAACAATATCAGAGATACCAAACAGCACTGCAGCTGTGCTAAAGAAAGCTGACCCCAAACAGAAATTTGTCAGCAACCAGACATACGTGGTTTTATGTGCATCAACTCGCGTATATACGCGACTGTGTTTCATGAAATCTGCGTATCCAATACCATCTTCTATATTTTAAGCAGATCTGATCCTTTGTGAGGCAAAGACAATGTTTAGCTTCTTTCTGAGATATTTGAATGCTTCCCTGGAATATAGATATATAGAACAATGTAGTTGTGTCTTCAAGCGTCATCCAATGGTTGTAGCATACGCACATTAGTAACCGAGCCTTCAGATTCTTTGTAGCATCAATACATTCTTTCCAAGAGAGATTACCATACCAGAACAGCATCTTCACATATGTGTCAAGCAATCGTCCATGTGGTCCAACATCACCATGATCTTTAAGATTTAACATGAAGTAACATATGTAGGAAAAATATCTCAACCATAGTAACAAACTCTGCATGATCTATTCTTATCTCTGAATCATAATACTTTCATCCAATAGATAAACTTTAGCAAACAGTCAACAGGGCTCATTCAAAGTCTCATCATAATAAATCATGTATCAAGACATCATTATTTGAGCATGAGTATCACAATAACCAAAGAATAAGCAGTCATAGTGCCAACAATGCGATTATTAGTATTCAAATTGCTGCTCCCCCTGAACTTGTGCAACCTGAAAACCTTCATCAGCAAGTCATCAGCAACAATCTCTGTATGATCTGTCCTTATCTTTGAATTATAAGACTTTCATCTCAGCAACGAATGCTCTTCATCAAAAAGCAAACAGGACTCATCCATAATCTTCTACATAAGAAACCATGTATCATTTCATTAGCATGAATATAACCAGAATAATGCTAACAGTACAATCATTAGCATTCAGACTGATGCTCCCCCTGAACCTCTGCTCCTGATCTTCAGCTGTCATCCCAATTCTCTTATCATTAATTCATACGCGACTGTGTCTGCTGGAACTCACGTGTATACGCGACTTTTGTTCATCGAAACCGCGTATGGAAAGTGAAGCATAGAAATTTTCACATTCCTTCATCTCCCCCTGAACTTGTCCTTCCTGTACCTGTCTTCTTCATATCAGATGCTCTGTTAGAAATACATATAACCAGAATAATCAAATCAACCATGAGAATCATCATACATCGCTCCCCCTGTGACGATACATTACTAAGCTCCATAATGTATCTCACATCACTTCTGCATTCATTAATAGAAGTAAGCTTCAGAAGCTGATGACTGTAGTAGGGTCAGTACTCCCTACGTTTCTGACCGGTCCTCCTTCTTTTTCCAAATTTGCTTGAACTTTCTAACTCTCTGCTGAAAATTGTCCACTTTCCCAGATCTGCTCATCCTGCATTCTTTTTCTACATGTCCATACTTGTCACAAGAATAACATGCCATGTGTCCATAAGCATAAGAATCATAATGAGTATTTCTAATCTTCCTCCTTTTGCAATTAGCTTCTTTATGTCCATACTTGTTACATGAAAAACAATATCCCTTGAAGAAACCAGAGTACCTTTTTGTGTAGGATCTGTTTGTTTGTGGCTAAAACAATCTGCTCCTGTAATTGGCTGCAACATGTCCATGATTATGACATTTAAAGCATTCCATATTATTGACGGATTTCCTTTGAGAATTCATGGTTGTCGGTTGACCTTTTGTTTCTTTCAACACTTCAGATTTTGCATTGATGTCCTTTGATTCTTTAGCACATCCTTGTGAACTAGATTCTCCTTTAACAGTTTCATGAAAACCAAGACCAAGTTTGATAGAAGGAGACCGTTGACTACTAAGAATATTGTCCAAAATCTTAGTACTATCTTGAAACCTCAAAAGTTTATCCTTTTCTTCTAATTTACCTTTGAGAATGTTTACCTCAACCTCCAAGCTTTGGCATTGCTTCTTCATACTTTCTTCAACCCTTTTCCCTTCTTCAACTTGATCATTCAGATTTAGAATCTCTTCTTTCAACCCATTTTCTAGTTCTTCAAAAATTTGTAAGAGTTCTTCATTCTTCTTATTCGATGCTTCGAGATCTGCTTTCAGAGAGATGACTTCTGCTTCAAGTTCTTCAGTCTTCTTATTTGGTTTTTCCAGATATGCTTTTAGAGAGATGTTTTCTGCTTCACGTCCTGCATTCTTCTTGTTTGATTTTTCCAGATCTGCTTTCAGAGAGATGTTTTCAGCTTCAAGTCTTTCATTTCGATTGGATACATCATCGAACATCCTTTTCAGTCTAAAGATCAAATCTTTGGAGGCAGATTCCTTCTCATTAAATATTCTTTGTTGATCTTTGATAACTTCTTCTAGGTCCATAGCATAATTTTCACTATCTTCATCATTGTTTACACAAAGAAGATTATCAGGACCCCAATCACTATCTAATTCATCTTCTTCAATTTCTGCGATACATGTTTTCTGAGACATCTTCTTGCTTTGAGTAGCCTTCTTCTTTTGCTTCTTTGCCATGAGCACTTTCAGATCTTGTTCAGAATCTTCTTCATCTTCACTGGACACTTCATCATCATCTTCATTTGCATAATAACTCTTCCTCTTTTCAAATTGTTTCCCTTTACCATGTTTTTCTCTATAAGGACATTTAGCAGCATAGTGACCAACTTTTCCACACTCAAAACATTTGAAAGGAAGTTTACCTTTGAGTTGAGTGTTTTCTTCAAGAAAATCATTGTCTTCTAGAGCATCCACAAAAGTATCCTTTTCTTCTCTAGATCGATTCTTATTCCATCTTGCTACTTCTTTCACGATTGCCCACACATCTGCACCAAGACTTTGCAGATATGCTTTTGTTCGTACCTTCCAAAATATCAGATTGCTTCTATTGAATAGAGGTGGCTTTATAGACATCAATCCTTCTTGACTTCCCATGGCGACGGATCTCCTTCAAGCGATCAAGCTTTTGCAGACGAACCTCCTCTGATACCAATTGTTGGGAAAATACGAGAGGGGGTGAATCAGCCATCGTATATTCAAAAATTTTACTTTTTCTTGCTTCTAAAACCCATACGCTACTTTCCTGATACAGACTCGCGTATATACACGGATACCCTTTATGAAACTCGCGTATACACAGAGATCTAATTATGTCATTAATTATTCACTTATATCATTCCATCATTCATTCATCAGATGTTTAATAAACTGTAAACATGTGCAGTAAGAACTGAATAAACCATCACACAAAGCATCACACATGAACACCAGGATTTTTAGGTGGAAACCCAAGTCGGGAGAAAACCACCGCTGCAGTTGCTCAGCCTTCAATATTTTATTATAGAGAAAAACATCTTACAACATATGTGCTGGCGCAGACTTGACCAGCACGCAGGCACCCACCTGCGCTCGTTTACCAGCCTCTCCTGGAAGGGAGCTACGACCCCCTGACTCGTTTACCAGCCTCTCCTGGAAGGGAGCTACGACCCCCCGATCTCGTTTACCAGCCTCACCTGGAAGGGAGCTACGACCGCTCTCACCAACCTCACCTGTATGAGCCACACCCCGCTCTCGTTTACCAGCCTCACCTGGAAGGGAGCTACAACCCCCTGACTGAAGGCTACAACCCTCAGCACCACCTTGGACCACGTTTCATCAATTTTCACACTGGATCCAACAACTTCAATAGAACAACACTTGCATGCCACGTTTCATCATATTTTCAAACTGGACCCCACTCCATACATTTAAGTACAGTCAAACATCAACAACAGATAGCTATAACACAGCAGATCAGATCAGAAATTTCATACCCCATACTTCAACAAACCCTATTTTCCATACGCTCTTTTCTTTTACTGATGTCGCGTATATACGCGCTTCCGTTCACATAAACTAGCGTATACTTCTATACAAATTATAGAGTTAATTTCTCTGCCCATACGGGCTTTCTCTTCAGTAAACCCGCGTATATACGCGCTTCCTCTGCAATGAACTAGCGTATGGATCTTCAACCATTTCAAAGCTGCATACTTCTTTAGATCAGATATTTAGTTCAGATTTAACTCTTCACTTCTGACAGATGTTCGCCTCATCTCAGATCTAAACATTCAATGAACAGATCTAGAAGATACAAATACATTTCAGATCCAAATTCCCTTCTTCATCATCTTCTTCACAGGTGCATCACAGATTCAGATCTATCATTCAACTGTAACCCTTTCCATTCAGATATAATTCAGAGAGAAGTATTCATTCAAGCTCAAACATCTTGCACTCACACTCATGATTTGCACAATGAATTTCTTCTCCCTATATAGGTTTACCCTTTTTCAATACCATGAGCCAAAACCACATTACTTCCGATGGTATTCCTGGATGGGGTCATTTAGACGAATCATTACCCAATACAATGGGTCAATACCATGGTCGTTACCCCTGGTTTTTCACTTTATGAGCACTTTTGCCCATACGCGACCTGGAACGTTATTTCCCGCGTGCATACGTGACTTCTCCTAGACAAATCCGCGTATGCCTTGAGACATACTCTTTTCATCATAGATCTAGCACATACTTAATTCCTTTCTTCCTTGCCTTCTGTACTCACTGTAGATACATCAGATTTACATCATTTAACATGTTCATCAAGACATATTCTATCAAGCACAACTTCATCAAGTAGGTAGCCATCATCTTCATCAAGTGGGTTGCCATTCAAGGACAACACTCTATTAAGTGGGTTGTCATCAAGGACAACACTCAGCATCATATTGCCAACAAACATCATATCACATCAAATTTACATCATTTACCAAGTCCATCAAGTCAAGAATAACTTCATCAGGTGGATTGTCATCAAGGACAACACATGCCAACAATCTCATGTCTTCATCTTCATTAAGTGGGTTGCCATCAAGGACAACACTCTGCATCATATTGCCAACAATTTTCACATTCCTTCATCTCCCCCTGAATTTGTACCACTTGGTGACTGCCTTCTTCACATCGATGCACCGTCGTAAATAAACATAAGCAACCCGAATAACCAAATCAATCATGAGAATCATCATGCATTGCTCCCCCTGTGACGATACATTACTAAATCTCATAATGTATCTCACATCACTCCTGCAGTCATTTAGAGAAGTAAGCTTTAGATGCGGATGACTGCAGTAGGGTCAACATTCCCTACGTTTTTGACTGGTCCTCCTACTTTTTCCAAATTTTCTTGAACTTTCTAATTGTGTGCTTGTGTCGAAAATTGTCCACTTTCTTAGATCCGTTCAACCTGCAATTCTTTCACATGTCCATACTAGTTACAAGAATAACATCTAATGTGTCCAGAGAAATAAGCATAAGAATCATAATGAGTATTTCTAATCTTCCTTCTTTTGCAATCAGCTGCTTTATGTCCATACTTGTTACATGAAAAAAAATATCCCTAGAAGAAACCAGAGTACCTTTCTATGTAGGATCTATTTATTTGTGGCTGAAACAACCTGCTTCTGCAATTGGCTGCAACATGTCCATGATTATGACATTTAAAGCATTTAACATAATTGAATGATTTCCTTTGAGAATTCATGATTGTCGGTTGACCTTTTGTTTCTTTCAACACTTTAGATTTTGCATTGATGTCCTTTGATTCTTTAGCACCTCCGTGTGAACTAGAATCTCCTTTAACCATTTCATAAAACCCGAGACCAAGTTTGATAGAGGGAGACCTTTGTCTACTAAGAATATTGTCTAGAATCTTAGTACTATCTTGAAACCTCAACAATTTATCTTTTTCTTCTAATTTACCTTTGAGAATATTTACCTCAACCTCCAAGCTTTGGCATTGCTTCTTCATACTTTCTTCATTCCTTCTTCCTTCTTCTACTTGATCATTCAATTTTGAAATCTCTTCTTTCGATCCATTTTCTTGTTCTTCAAAAGTTTGTAAGAGTTCTTCATTCGTCTTATTCGATGCTTCGATATTTGCTTTCAGAGAGATGACTTCTTCTTCATGTTCTTTAGTCTTCTTATTTGATTTTTCCAGATCTTCTTTCAGATAGATGTTTTCTGCTTCAAGTCCTGCATTCTTCTTATTTGATTTTTCCAGATATGCTTTTAGAGAGATGATTTCTGCTTCAAATCCTTTACTTCGATTGGATACATTATCGTACATCCTTTTCAGTCTAGAGACCAACTCTTTGTAGGCAGATTCCTTTTCATCAAATATTCTTTGTTGATCTTTGATAACTACTTCTAGGTCCATAGCATTACTTTCACTATCTTCACCATTGCTTGCACAAAGAAGAATATCACAAGAACAACAATCACTACCTGTTTCATCTTCTTCATTTTCTGATGCACATGTTTTCTGAGATATCTCCTTTCCTTGAGCTGCCTTCTTCTTTTACTTCTTTCCCATTGTGACGGATCTCCTTCAAGCGATCAAGCTTCTACAGAAGGACCCCGTTTCCGATCCCAATTGTTAAAAACATTAAATAGGGTGAATCATATTTAGGGTATAGTTTCCAATGTTTTACTTTTTCTTACTTCTAAAACCCATACGCTACTTTCCTGATACAGACTCGCGTATATATGCGGATACCCTTTATAAAACTCGCGTATACACAGAGATCTAATTATGTCATTAATTCTTCACTTATATCATTCCATCGTTCATTCATCAGATGTTCAATAAATAGTAAACATGTGCAGTAAGAACAGAATAAACCATCACACATAAGAATCACACATGAACACCAGGATTTTAGGTGGAAACCCAAGTCGGGAGAAAACCACCACTGTCGTTGCTTAGCCTTCAATATTTTATTATCAAGAAAACATATTACAACTTATGTACTGGCGCAGACTCATACCAGTACGCAGGCACCCACCTGCGCTCGTTTACCAACCTCTCCTGGAAGGGAGCACCTACCCCCTGCACTCGTTTACCAGCCTCACCTAGAAGGGAGCACCAACCCCCTGATCTCGTTCACCAACCTCACCTGGAAGGGAGCTACAACCCCCTGACTGAAGGATACAACCCTCAGCACCTCTTTGGACCACGTTTCATCAATTTTCACACTAGATCCAACAACTTCAATAGAGCACAACTTGTAGGCCACGTTTCATCATATTTTCAGACTGGACCCACTCCATACTTTTAAGCACAGTCAAACATCATCAACAGATAGCAGTAACATAGCAGAATAGATCAGACATTTGATTCTTCATACTTCAGCAAACCCTAATCTTCATACGCGCTTTCCTTTCACTGATCCTGCGTATATACGCGCCTTTGACCATACGAACCCGCATATACTTCTGTACATATTACAGAACTAATTTCTCTGCCCATACGCGCTTTCTCTTCAACAAACCCGCGTCTATGGCGAACTAGCGTATGGTTCTTCAGACATTTAGGTCATTGCAATTCTTCAGAATAGATACATCACATAGATTTTTACCCTTTACTTCAGACAGATGTTTGCCTCATCTCAGATCTAATCATTCCATAGACAGATCTAGCCAATACAAATACATTCCAGATCTAGATTCCCTTCTTCATCATTTCTTCATTGGAGCATCATGCATTCAGATCTATCATTCAACTGTAACCCTTTCCATTCATATATACTTCAGAGAGAAGTATTCATTCAAGCTCAGACATCTTGCCCCCACACTCATGATTTGCACAATGAATTTCTTCTCTTTATATAGGTTTACCCTTTTTCAATACCATGAGCCAAAACCACATTACATCCAATGGTATTCCTGGACGAGGTCATATAGACGAATCATTACTCAATACAATGGGTCAATACCATGGTGGTTACCCCTGGTTTTGTACTTTATGAGCGCTTTTTCCCATACGTGACTTGTCACGTTATTTTCCGCGTGCATACGCGACTTCTCCTAGACAATTACGTGCGTATGCCTTGAGACATACTCTTTTCATTATAGAACTAACACATACTGAATTCCTTTTCTTCATTACCTTCTATACCACCGTAGATACATCGATTTACATCATTTAACAAGTTCACCAAGAGATATTCTATCAAGCACAACTCATCATAGGTTGCCATCATCTTCATCAAGTGGGTTGCCATTCAAGGACAACACTTATCAAGTGGGTTTCCATCAAGGACAACCTTGCTCTAGAATACTTACGGGAATCTTAGGGCCAAGTTTTGGTCCTTGTTCATCTATTTAAAATCCCCTTTCTTTTTATCATTTCATCTCCATAAATCAAACTTTAAAGAGATCCTTAAACATAGATGACTTGCCCCATGGACCACTCTTGCCCCTTGCTGTTTCAATTAAACCCTATTATGACTCCATAGCCCAATGGACTAAAACCTGCAATTATCTATCTTTCTGGCCAAAGCTTGTTCTATTTGCTTGCAACTTCACACCTTTGAAACTCTTTGCATTTGGAACTTTCCACTCAAATAATAGTCATGCTCAACCATCCAAAAAAAAACAAAACCCTCGGTCTTCATAACTAGCCTAATATCATTACCCAAAACCTTAAAGATAAATCCATCTTTACACTTATTCGAGAGATCCCTCTCCGGATTCAGGAGGGCTAGATCCTAGAATCCCAAAGTGGTTGAAATAATGTTGTTTCGTAGTTTTAGTCTTGCCTAATCAAGCTAAAATTATGGACTCCTAACATTTCCTGCAACTCCACTGGGGAGCTTTTAGAGTTCATAGTTGCTTGGCCAGCGTTTATGGACTCTTTAGTTTTCCATACAACCACAGAAACTCAGAAAATAACCTAAAAATATTTTAGGTTGGTATTCAATAAACATGGTAGTGGACCATTAAACCTTTTACCTCCAAAAGAGCTAAAAACTTCCACTTGGCGACTCCACAATCCTTAACAGACCTTAAGACTCCACTGGGAAGAACCCTATCATTGTAATATCATTCAAACTCAGTTAGAGGACTGTAGAATTAAAATTTGTAAATGCATTAGTTGACCTTTTAAAGACTGTCATACCTGGTTGAACTTTTCTTGTTTATTTGGGTCTGAAAAACATAGCATAGTGGCTCCTAGAAAGATTCATACTAGAGCCCATCCTGACCCTAATCCACCTGAGATAGTTGATAACCCAGAAAGTATCCTTAGGGAGTCTCCTAGGATTAAATTATCAACTGTTTTCAGATCACCCTTGAGAGCTAATTCAGTTCCTGAAAATCTTTCAGCTCTACAACAATCACAAGTTGACTTAGTAAATCCCTTTAGAACTAGGTCATTTGATGATATAACTCAGCTAGATTCTGAGTCTTCACTTTCATCTCCTGAAACAAGTGAACATCCTGGTAGTAGAGAAGCAACACCTCCTGATTTACATTTCCTTCACAATTTGGGTGTCTCTCATCCAAGATCAGCTCATCAGTCTATTGTTGTTCCATCCACATCCCTTCATCCTCCATTCGTTGTCCAAACCACTCCACTTCAGCCCACTTTTCCTTTTGTTAATCCGCCTCTTTTGAATCCACCCCCACCACATATCATGGCAGCATGGTATGCTCCCTTAGTCCTTCCTGTACCATTAGTCAATCTTCCACAGGACTATCAGTCCAAAATTCCATTGTATGATGCTAGTAATGCTACAACTGCATCACAACATGTGGACAAGATGAATGACTACTTCGACAGAAATGAAATTGATGATGATTCTGTCAAGCTTAGATTATTTGCTCAGAGTCTTGGGGGAGAAGTAAGAAAATGGTTTAAAGGCTTAACCCCCATAGTATCAATGATCTCCAAGCCTTCCATCAGAAATTCTTGAACAAATGGGAAGTAAAGAAAAATCCTCTCCAAGTCTTTTTTGATTGCAAGAACCTCCATAGAAACACTGGGGAAAGTGTGCAAGCTTATTGCACCAGATTTAACAGTGTGTATAATGCCCTTTCCCCAGATCTAAAACCTCCACAAGGCTAAGCTTTAAACAAGTTTCCTGAAGGGTTCGACCCCGAGATGGCCTATCAACTGAGAGAGAGAGATCCCACAACTCTTGAAGAGATGCAAAAAGGAGCTCTTGCTATGGAAGTAAACTTAATGGAGAAGAGGGCAAGAATGAAAAATGAGAAGAGAGTGTCTTTTAGAGAGGAAAACACACCTTCTACTTCCAACTCAAAGATGGAGAGAATGATGGAGGAGATGATGAAAGAGATGAGCATAATTAAGAGAGCACAAGCAAGCCAAAACCAAAATGCTCCTCAAAATAGAAATCAGAACAAAAATCATAATTTTAGAAGGAACCAACCACCAAACAGACCTAGGGAAGATGATCAACAGATCACTCCTCCCTTTCGACAAAACTATGTAAGTGAGGTTGAGGAAACAGATGAGATAACAAAGGAAGATGATATCAACATGCCGGGGGTAGATAATGATGACTTTGAGATTCATTATGATAGAAAACAAGGTCTATACACACCTTATGATGACAAAAGAGATGATGATGAAAATTATTATCAAGACATGGAAAATGTCATCATAGAGTCTCAAAGAGAATATGACCTTAGAAGCAAAACTAGTCAACAAACTCCCAACACCAAAACCTCTTACAAATATTCACAAAACGACACTGCAACCAGGCCTAAAGATGTCAAACAAAAGGACAAAACAGTAGCTGTAAATTCTAATAAAGGTAGAGAGAAAGGAACTCAAAATGTTACAAAACAGAGTGTGGACCTTAGCAGTACTAACACTTCAGCTAGTACTCCTATGAAAACACTTTTTTCAAATGTAAATAGAACAAATCAGAAAACACATGTTGTTGACAGAATGGCAGTTAATAAGGCTGAGACAAGTGCTTTAAAGAGTCAAATTCCTTTAAGCTTGGAGCAGGAAATTTCCAAAATTAAAATCTCTGTTCCCCTTACTAAATTAGCTACCCAAATTGTATATAGAACCCAAATTTTGAAGGCTTTCAAAATTGAGGATGATAATGACATAGTCATTCTTAACGATGACTGACCAGAGCTTATTTTTGGTCCTAAGATTGAAGGTAAGTATCGAGAGGGGCCTGTTCCTCACTTTTATGTGAGTTTAAACGTTCATGACAAAATTTTGCACAATGCTATGCATGATTCTTGGGCTTCTCATAATTTAATGCCAAAAGCCATGATGGAGAGCCTTGGTCTAGAAATCACTAGACCTTATAAATATCTTTACTCCTTTGACTCAAGCAGAGTAAAATTTTTAGGATTAATCAAAGACCTCCGCATTAACTTAGCACAAATTCCAGCCAAATGCTTAGTCATGGATATTGTTGTGGCTGATGTGCCCCTAAAGTCTGGAATGTTATTATCTAGGTCCTGGGGGGCTAAGTTACAAGGGACTATACAGATGGACTTGACCTATGCGACCATCGCTGTTTTCAATCAGACAAGAAGACTTTACAGGGAGTCCCATATGCAATACACAGTTACTAGTCAAGACAGACCACAAAACTCTCCCCTGTATTCCGTAAACACGGGCCTAGATTCTTTTATCTTGTTCAACGATGAAACCTTCAGTGAACAAGTCACTTTAAATGAACTGATGGCCAATAGAGAGGAGGAGGTAAACATCACAGAAATTTCTAAAAATTTTGCTAAACCCGTGAACTTTATTGAAGCAAACAAAGGTCTTGAACTACAAATCATGCATCCATCACTTTTTAACCTTGATGGTCAAGAAATCATTCCTCATTTTAAAAAGAAACCTGAGGAATTAAAATAAGTTCAACTAAGTTTTGATGTTCAAAAACAAACCGAAAGCACTCTTGTTGAAGAGGATAGTGACTGAATTGTCGAACTCGAAACTAATCCTCTGTGGAGTATGAGCTTCGACGGATCCTACACTAGGAACAATGCTGGTGCAGGGGTCTGGATTCATAACACTGAGAATAACCACACAGAAAGCCTTTCCTGGAGATTAAACTTCCAGTGTTCGAATAACATAGCAGAATATGAATCCCTTCTCTTAGGCTTACGATTGTTGAAGAAGTTAGGAGCCAAAAGAATCAATGTGTATGGGGATTCAGAGTTAGTCATTAGGCAAGTCAATGGGGAGTATAACACAAATCATCCCAGGCTTAGGGCCTATCGAAACGATGTCGTGGATCTTTTAAAAACTTTCGAGGAATCCCATCTTATTTTTGTCCCAAGAGAAAGAAATATTGCGGCCCACAATTTAGCCTTTGCAGCTAGAACATGCTTAACGCCATATGAAAGCAATGATTGTACAGCTCAAATAAAATTCATACCAGCCGTGCCTAACAATGAAAAGTATTGGCAGGTGTTTGATGAAGACAAACAAATAGAAGAGTTCATGCAATTCAGAAATGAATTCGAACTAAATAGTTCGGACTCCAATTATGATACAGACTGCAATGAAGAAAATTTTCTTGGTGAAGAAGAATCGTCTTCTGAACTTGCCAATATAAATCTACTATCTAGCAAACTTGAAAACAAAACAGAGCTGACTACAGAGTTAGAAACAGAGGAGTTAGAAACCTTGCAGTCCAAAGATCGGAGTTTTCTTGAGGGTTTGGCCCCTTTGGAAGAGTTGTTCGATTTTAACGATGTGGCCAAGAAACCAAAACTGGAACCTGTAGAGACTGAAGTAGAAGAGTGCAATATAGGTAATGAGAAAAAACTGAAAATGATTAAACTGTCTAAAACTTTACCAGCTCACCTTAAACTCAAATACATAGAGTTGTTTAAATAATTTTCTAATGTTTTTGCGTGGAGTTACGAAGATCTTAAATCCTATGACACCAAAATAATACAGCATAAAATCCCTCTCAAGGAGAACCAGAAGCCATTCAAATAGAAACTGCGCAGAATAAACCCTGTTTAGTTGCCTTTGGTTCAGAAACAGATCATGAAAATGTACGAAGTTGGTATTATTGTCCTTATTAGATATTCTGAGTGGGTGTTTAATCTCGTGTCAATTAGGAAGAAAACTGGAGAGATCAGGCTTTGCATAGACTTTAGAGACTTAAACAAAGTTTCATTAAAATACAACTACCCTTTACCTAATATGGATCATATTTTACAAAGGGTGGTAGGGTCTAGAAGAATTTCTTTGCTTGATGGCTACTCAGGGTACAATCAAATCTTAGTTCACCCCGATGATCAATTAAAGACAACTTTTACTACGCCATGGGGCACTTTCATGTATGTGAAAATGCCATTTGGTCTAATGAATGCTGGAGCAACTTTTCAACGAGCCATGGACATAGCATTCTCAGAAGAAATAGGCTACTTCATCATTATATACCTTGATGATGTCACTGTGTTTTCAAAAATAGATGAAGAGCACTTAAAACACTTAAGAAAATTTTTCGAGAAATGCAGAAAGTTTGGGATATCTTTAAACCCTGAGAAAACACTATTTGGGATCCAAGAAGGTAAAATTCTTGGGCACATTATTTTAGAAGAGGGTATTAAGATAGATCCCAAAAGGATTGAGGCCATATTGCAAATCTCTTATCCTCGAAACATCAAGGAGTTGCAATATTTCATTGGAAAGATTAACTTTTTGAGAAGGTTCATCCCCAACTTGGCTAAGCTCCTTAGGAATATCACAAACATGTTGAAGAAGGAGCAAGGGGTGAAATGGACCTTCGAAGCAAAGAAGTCCTTTGAGCTGGTGAAACAAGCGTTAACCAAAACACCAGTTCTAACAAGTCCTGATTTTTCAAAATATTTCTATATTTTTTCGTTTGCATCAGAACATACCATAGCTGCTATCATTTTACATAAAAATCCACAAGGACAAGAGCAGCCTATTGCATTCTTTAGCAAGGCTTTGAGGGATGCTCCTTTGAAGTATAAAATTATGGAAAAGCAAGCATTTTCTTTGGTTAAGGCTTTGAAAGACTTCAGAGTATACATCCTTCACTCACACATCATTGCCTTTGTCCCAAATTCAGTTGTTAAATACATTCTAACACAAGACCTAGATGGTAAGAGGGGTAAGTGGATTGCTGTTATTCTTGAATATGATTTAGAGATAAAACCCACTAAACTCATCAAAGGCCAAGGTCTGGCTAGGTTGATGGCTGAAACCAATTTTGAAGTTCTTGATATTAATATTGTTAATGCTTTAGATGAACAAGAGGAAATATCAACTCCCATTGTTGAAGAACATTTTATGAATTCCTCTTGGTATGCTGATATTATTTATGTTTTGCTTCATTTAAATACACCTCCTGGTTTGACAGAAACAAAGGCAAGGTTCTTAAAGTTGAATGTGGTAAACTATTGCATTCTAGATAGATGTCTTTATTGGAAAAATGCAAGTGGTATATTGCTTAAATGTTTGCCTGAGTGTGATGCAGAGAAGTTCAAGCACAAGTTCCATGAAGGAGAGTGTGGAGGTCATTTATATTGGAAGACAACAGCTAACAAAATTTTGAGGGTTGGTTATTATTGGCCTACTCTTTTTCATGATGTGCATAAGATGATCATAGCCTACCATAAATGCCATCTTTTAGAAGGAAAAATGAAGCTGCTACCCTTGCCTCTGCATCCAATCATTGTTGAAGCCCCTTTTCAACAATGGGGACTTGACTTCATAGGAGAAATCCATCCACCATCTTCTACCTAGCATAGATGGATTCTCACTACCACAGACTACTTCACTAAATGGATAGAAGCCATCCCTTGTAGGCAAGCCAATGATTCTATTATTATAAAATTCATGGAGATTAATATTCTCTCTATATTTGGTTGTCCTATCAAGATCATCACTGATAATGCAGCAGCATCTGGATCAAAGAAGATGGTTTAATTCTGTCACAGATATTAGATAACATTGGGGCATTCCATGGCCTATTACCCTCAAGGTAATGGACTTGCAGAATCCTCAAATAAGAGTTTATTGAACATAATCAAGAAACAATTGGAGGACAACAAGAATTCTTGGCACAAAAAGCTTGTGCATGCACTCTGGGCTGACATATTGACATTGAAGAAATCTATTAGAATGTCACCCTACCAACTTGTGTATGGTACTAATGCAATCTTTCTGACCAGCCTTGGTGTGCCAATTATGAAGTTTATTTAAGAATTGCAAACTGAAGATAATGACATGATCAAAAAGATCAATCAAATGATTCATCTTTAGAAAACCAGAGAGGAGGTTTATAACAAAGCATTACAAAAGCAGAACAACATCAAATCGTTTTTTGACAGAAGAACAAGGCCAGCAATTCCAAAATTGGGGACAAAGTTTTAAAGTGGGACTCAAAGAGGGAAGACAAGGGAAATCATGGGAAATTTGATAACTTATGGCTTGGCCCTTACTCTATCCATTCAGCTGCTGGTAATAATGCCTATTTCCTGCAAGAGTAGAATGAAGCGGAATTTTTTGGGGGTCCTGTCAATGGCAGGATGCTCAAGCATTACTTCTCTTGATCCATGTCATGTTTTGAATCCTTTTTATCTTTTTCCATTATATATATTTCATCACCATTGCATTCAAAGTTAGAAAAACAAAAAATACAAAAACAGTGAAAGAAAGAAAAGAGGGCAAAATTGTAAAAACAAGAAAGGTACAACCCCATACCCAAAAAAAAAAGGGAAACAAATCTGAAAGTGTGCAAGCTTAAATGCCACTCTTGAAGAACACGCTTCTAGTTAGTCAAACAGCCTAATCTTGACTAATTAGTTTTAAATTGACTATTGATAGTATAGTGAATTTGATTTGCCAAACTGTTTAATCTTGGCTTATCAGTAGGTAGATTAGGCTAGAAATTAAAGGTTAAAACATGCTCAAAATCTGAACCTATGTTTCCAAAACAAGAATGAATCAAATCTATTTAAAACTCTGAGTCAAAATAGAGGAATAGCTGGTTCTAATTAGCTCAAAATCTGAACCAGGTGATAAAAGGAAAAACAACTCAAGCAATAGTCAAAACAGAGCTGTAAACGATGAAGGAAGTGCTTGAACTTTCAGATCTTAAGCCTTCCATTTTGATTTAATATTTTGCAGAATAATATCTATGTTCAGTTTGTTTTTCATGCCATAGATCAGCATCAAGTTAGACTGTTCAATCCTAACTTGAATGCTTTTAAATTTCTATTGTAGAATTTAGAGAATAAAAATCTATTGGACAGTTTAATCCCAACAGATGGTAGATTAGAAAGAGAAACATGTAAACTCAACTGCTTAATCTGAGTTCATGGAGAGATAAGGAGTAGAAATAGATTATTTTTCCTACTTTCGAAAGAATAAAATGTTGTGAAAGAGTTTTCCAATCCAAGAGCACTCTAATGAAGAAAAAATGTTAGATCAATAGGATTGGGTAGGTAGAAAGCTTGTTTATGAGAGACCCATTATTTTTTATGGCTGCTAATATGTTTTCAGAACAAAATAAGATCATCCAAAGAAAGAAAGCCAGCCCAATGGATAAGGCACTGATCAGCCTCCCAGAGAATGCAAGTCTGAAGTTCTTGATGCCTTCAAAAAAGCACCATCCCCAAGTGGAGCCACTGTTAGCCAGCTATAAAATTTGTTATATCAAATGCTGGATAAATCATTTTTAGAGCCTTGAAGAAACAAGTTTTATTGCTAAAATTTTTTTATCTCTTGAAGACTCTTGAAGACCTCATGCCCTTGTCTAAAGTCTTCACTACTGTTTCAATTTTAAACTCAGAAATTTTGCTGATTTCATGAGAAAAAACTGCTGCAAAACCCCTTTTTCCCCCTTCCTCCACTCAAAACTAACCTTCATTTTCTCCCCCTTTTCCCATAAAATTCCTCTATTTTTCATGATTCCCCTTCTTCCATTCATGAAAATCATTTTTTACATAGTTTAAAACTCATTTTTAAGCTACACTGAAACCCCCAAATTCATTTAAAAATCCTCAAAAATCATAAAAAATAAGTTTTTTTGCACTAAGGATTTAAGCCCCCTTGGGCTAAAGTCTTAACCACTTCCCCTCCATACGCCTTGGTGCTGGAACCAAGCGCTAAACCATTCAAGCGCTTAATCACATCGCAAATTTTGAATGGTTAGATTGAAAGACCAAGACCAAAGTCCCGATTGCGATTAGCCCTTTTTTGTATACGCCCCGGGCATGTATATTACATAAAGTCCACGAGCCCCATAGTTGGGTGCCAGACCATATCATGAATATATATCCCACCGCCGAAGCATTAAAACCTTGTATTATATTGAAAATTTGGGTTTTCATATATCATAAAGGGTTTCCGCTGGTGCAAAGTTTAAAACGATATCGACCGTTGGTCTATAGCTGATCAAATGGCCTGCGCTACATCACGTCGCAATTCTCATTCGGTACATTTTTTTGTCCCCCCCAATTGGCCATCCCTCCGATTCACTCCCCGCCATTGATCTGATCCTCAGATCAACGGCCAGCGCTCAACCCCTCCGTCGCACTCCAAGTTCATTACCCCACCGATTGCAATATTCCGACGCATCTCTCACCGTCGATACGATTTGCAGATCGACGATTTTCATCTAATTGCATCGGGGTTTTCCATTGGGCGCGTATAATTGCTTTTCTTTTCCCCCCTCTGATCGTCGATTCCCAATTTATTCACCACTGTTGATCATTGCGCTATCGACAGTTCTAACTTATTCTTCCCTTTGTTCTCCTTTTTAACCTTCTCTTAAACTAATCTCGATCATTGGATGTTGCCATCCAACGACCACGCTCCTCCCCATGCCTTCTAAGCAGTTTTACCCAATAATCGTAGGATTTCCTAATTAATTTATGTTTTGCAGGTTTAAATGGTTTGTTCTGTCATATTAAAGAGAAAGCCGAAGGCTGGGAATGACGATTCTCACGCCTTTGATTTATCAAAGGGAACCATTTGCAGGGCTCAAAATCCATTTCTTGTCAATGTTTCATCAGGCATTGATGCCATATGAGCCTTGTGTGGCCTTCACATCAACAAGACACAGAGTTAAATAAATTAAAAGAGTATCAGTGTCGAAGATAGAACACAGCAGAACAGAAGATTGAAAACAATTTGGGGATTACGGCTAAGAATGGTCATCAAAAGCCTAATACTCAAAATTAAAAAAGGAATTAAAGGTAAATCAAAAGATCTATCAGACAGAAAGGCCTCCACCACCACATCTGAGGCAAATTGATTCCTCTTAGCTACCACAAAGCCACCTGTGCCTCAAAGCATTCAAACAGAAGCTGAAGTGATTGATCAAATCAGATATTTTCCTCAGTGCAGCCAAAGATTTAATTCTGCTAAGGGAATTTAATGTAAAAATATCAGCAGAGTTATTACATTCATGACACAGAGCCTCAAAAGTCAACAAAAGCTCCCATTGAGCTTTATCTTAAGTGTAAAACAATTAATACAGACAGAACATATGTAACTTCTTTATCGAGCCCCTCAAAGGCCGAAAATCCATTAAGACTGTATTAATTATCTTGGGAGATCTTTTATTTGATCTTGCCTCCTCATTCTTCTGTAAATACTTCTGTAAAAGATGAGAAGTTTATGGTTGCAAAACTTTGAAATATACTTGAGCTTGAGATTTCTACTTGTAAATAGTGTTCACTGGCTCTTGAAGCTCTGCTTGTGATAGAATAGTTAGGCTGAAAAGTGAAAATGATTGTTGAACTAAAGCATTGGACTTAAAGATGTAACTCGTTTGAAGCATCAATACAAGCTGATTTATGGGATCCTGGTCTATGTCGACAGTGATGTTATTTATTATTGTAAATTGTTATTTTATTTCTATTTTCACTTTGTTCATCTTCTCTTATAAAGAACAACAAGCATAGAGTTAGGATTTACTGTATATGAGTACCCTTCTCTGACTGATAATTTTTATCTAAATGTTTTCTTCCAAATTGTGTTATTTAGGAATGATTTAATTCAGTTCAAGTAGTAGGAATGTTGGTGTTCCCTCATCCTCCTGTTTAGGTAAATATTATTCCTGAATGTTATTTTCAGTTTATGTTAAGTAGAGATGAACTAAGGAAGATATGGTGAGCCCTGATCCTGGTTTTATCCCCAAAAACTGTCTGAAGGTTTCCCTTGAAATGTGTTAAAAGTTGGCTAGTTTGAAAGTACTTACCAGATCTTAGGCCATTCTTTGTTATCTTTGTGTTTGTCATGAAATTTACCAAGTAAAGCAGAGCTAGGAGAGGATTTGTGGTGAGCTTGGCCCACTAGTTTCTTCTCCAACAGTTTCCTTCAAGTTTCCCTTTGTTTTAAAAATGTTTTCTATTGGAAGTGCATCAAAAGCAAGCTAGTTTAGAAGTACTTACTTGATCTTAGGCTGATATTTGTCCTTCATCTGTTTAAAATCCCCTTCTTTTTATCATTTCATTCCATAAATCAAACTTCAATGAAATCCTTAGACATAGATGACTTGCCCCATGGACCACTCTTGCCCCTTGTTGTTTCAATTAAACCCTATTATGACTCCATAGCCCAATGGACTGAAACCTACAATTATCTATCTTTCTGGCCAAAGCTTGTTCTATTTGCTTGCAACTTCTCAGCTTTGAAACTCTTTGCATTTGGAAATTTCCACTCAAATAATAATCATGCTCAACCATCCAAAAAAACAAAACAAAACCCTCGGTCTTCATAACTAGCCTAATATCATTACCCAAAACCTTAAAGATAAATCCATCTTTACACTTATTGGAGAGATCCCTCTCTCGATTCAGGAGGGCTAGATCCTAGAATCCCAAAGTGGTTGAAATAATGTTGTTTTTGCAATTTTAGTCTTACCAATCTGCTAAAATTAAAGACTCCTAACAAATAGAAAAAATCTATTGGATATATCTTTTGTTTAAATGTTCAGAAAAGGTAAAATATCCATGTTGGAAAAAGAAAGTGCATGATTTAACCCCAAATACAGATGTTGCAAAAATGAATTACCATGGACACCTTTCAAAAAGAGAAAGAAAAAGACATATGGAAAATTCAAGCCAAAAATAATTTCCAATCCTAGGAAGCCTTTCAGAAAATTCAAATTTTTGAAGAAAACAAAATGGCAAAATAAGACTGATACAAATTTATGTTTCATATGCAAGCAAGAAGGACATTTCACAAGATCATGTCCTAAAAGCAGCTCAAGAAAATTAAAACCTTGTGTAGAAATTGAAGAATTTCAAGATGACTAGTCTGTTGTAGGTTGCAATGATGAAGTATCTGATGTATATATTTTAACAGATGCCTATGATTTATAAAATGATGTAGAAGAAGATGAAAGTAATTCTCTTTGTAAATTTGTACAAAAAATGAATACATGCACATATTTTTCTGACAATGAAGTTTTTGAAGAAGAAGAAGAATTGCACTATAGTGAGAAATACAGTGAAGAATCTGAGTCAAGAGACTATTCAACCACAGAAGAATCAGACGAGCAAACAGAAGAGGATCCAGAAGTAGAAAATCAGTGGGAATAAAAGAAAAGGGAAGAAGATATAATGAAGCAAAAGGGTAAAAACCTAATGGAAAACCAAACATATTTTTATCCATATAAAAAGATAACAACTACTTCAACATCCATAGATATTCCTGAGTATGATAAAGATGCAGAGAAAATTTTTCTTAAGAAAATAGTGGGGACTAATAATTTGATATATATATACCAGTTGAAGTTCAGATAAAAGGCAAATGGTGCGATGTTGATGCCTTTGTTGATACTCGTGGTTCAAATAATCTGGCAAGAATGACTTTGTTCAAAGGTATGTGGAAACCTTTCCAAAATTTTATAGATTCAGAAACTATTGGTGGAAAATTCAAGCTCACCCACTATGTTGATGACATTCCTTTAAAAATAGGGGGGAATATTATTAAAATCTCTGCAGTCCAATTTCATGATCCATCTGCAAGTCTATATTTAGGAATTCCATTCATAATTTTAGTTTTACCTGTCACAATTAGCCACGACAAAATAATAGTCAATATTAAGAAGAAAGAAATTTCAATCAAAAGATTGACTACGGCTGATTCTGAAATCAGAAAAGAAAACAACCAAAAAAAGGCAGGTATAAGAAAACCCATAAAGGATTCTAACAATTGGCAGGAAGTTTTACAGTGGTATGAAGACAGATTAGAATCCAAACATAAGGCATTTATCAAACCCGAGTGGTCAGAAAAATAGAGTTCAATGGCCAAAAGGTTGCTAAAACATTGTGCGAATAATCCTCAGCAATTCTGGGATGTGGAATCTCCCGTACAATAGATTGAAACTCTGCATGAAAATGGAGTTAAAGGGAAGTTAATTCCTTGTACTCTATCTGATGAACAAGAAATGAAAAAGCAAATAAATGAGTTTCTTTAAATGAAGTTGATTTATCCAAGCACATCTCATTATTCTTGTTCAGCATTTTTGGTTCGAAACCATTCAAAAGTAGTAACAGGAAAAACATGTATGGTAATAAATTATCAACCTCTTAATGCTATTACAAAATTCTAAACTATCCTCTCCCAAGACAAGAAAACATAATGCAGAAAATCCAGAATAGTAAAGTCTTTAGCAAATTTGACATGAAGTCTAGGTATTATCAAATTCAAATACCTGAAGAAGATAGGCACAAAACTACTTTCATTTGTCCAGGTGGAATTTTTCAATGGAAGGTAGTTCCCTTTGGCATTAAAAATGATCCTGCATATTTTCAAAAGAGGATGGACAGTATTTTTGGTAAGTATGATTTTATTGTCACCTATATAGACGACATTTTTGTACATAGTGAAGATGATGATCTACATTCGCAACATTTAGAAACTTTTTTATAAGAAATCCAGGATCATGGTATTGTGTTGTCTGAAAAGAAGATGATCCTATTTCAAAGAACAATTGAATTTTTCGGGATTACAATAATAAATGGAAAAATACAGATGCAACCCCATGTTCTAACCAGATTATCTCAATTTCCTGATGTTCTTCCAGACACCAAAACAATTCAAATATTTTTAGGTGTTCTAAATTATATTCATAAATACATCCCAAGGATATCGGCTAAAACAACACCCATCAGAAAGCACCTGAAAGAAGGTTGGTCAGAAGAAGCAATAGCAGCAGTTCGTGCAATCAAAACTAAAAGCAAGAAGTTGCCAAATTTACAGCCTCCAGGTAACAGTTTATCAATTTTACAGATAGATGTTTCTGATTGTTTTTGGGCAAAAATTTTATTTGAAAAAAGGGAGGATGAAGAACATTTATGTGCATATGCCTCAGGTGAGTTTTTAACTCATTAGAAAAATTATTACATAGTCGGAAAGGAGACATTGGCCATATTTAATGGTATTCAAAGATTTGAAATGTTTTTAGCTCCAAAGAAGTTTTTAATAAGAATTGACTCTATGAACTTTAAATACTTTTCATCTGCCAAGATTTCTAGACAAATTGCAAGAGGAAGACTTCTGTCCTGGCAGATCTGGTTTCAGTAATATGAGTTCGAAGTTGGGTGGGTTGTAGGCATTTCAAACTATTTGGCAGACTCCATGACAAGAGACATGAAAAAAGCATATGTGCAGAGAGAGATATTTGATTTGGGTGGAAAAAGTCCACAAGAAGATAATTTCAGTACATTTGTACAGAGATTCAATATTTTAGAAGACATCCTCAGTCCATTGACAAGAGAAATAAAAAATGTCATTGGTATGAGATTAAGGAGAAACCAATGGATCCGAAAGTGCCAAGCATGGCAATCAAAAAATGTTGGGATAGGACTTGGACTTGATGTAGAATTGGTGAAGGTATATTCCTTATCTAACGTGAAAGTTAAGATTTTCTTTAAAAGCCTGGATAATCTATGGTCCCTTCAATTCACTGATGAAATTATACATGTCTTAAAAGTTTTGAATTACTACCAGTTGATTGGCATCGTTGATTTTAGTTTAGCTATATTTACTGGGGCTAAGATGCTAGATTTGTGAGATATCCAAATACATGTAGATATAATAAAGTATCTTCATTCCTTGAGAATTTTGGATATATTTGAAGAATTAGATTCAGCCTATTATCAGAGGGTTGATGAAAATTATCAAGGAATTGATGTATTCCCCCAGTATGAGATTTTTGAAAAGTTGGAGATTGGGAAACAAAAAATGGTATCTACAGAAAGAAACCAGAAATTAGGACTTCCCAGTGTGTTCAAAGATCGTTACAGTATTTGAGAACTTATTCTTCTTCATGAGATTATCGAATCATGAAATTAAGAGAGCAAATTTCTCCTAATCCGTTTGCACAGGTTTTCTGCTATCAAAACACAAGTCCTTCTATTTTCAATAAGAATGAAGCACATATCAAACAAGTAACTCAATGGCTTGGAGAGTTCAGAAAAGCAAAGTTATTAGAGAAAAGATTGATATTACAAAGAATTGTAGAATTACAAGGAGATAGAAAAGTTCTCAAGTTTATTGTTGACTGGTATTAGAGCCCCGTTCATAAAGTTTATGGTAGAAGAAAGTTTGAATTAAAATGGCAAGCATATTGCGTTCTTTCTCTATAGTAGATAGAAAAACTGTCGTAGATGTTGATTCCAGGTTTGAAGAGTCTGATCATATTATAAAGCATCCCTCTATAGAAAATCCAAACAGCTATAATCCTCCACAGCTAAATTCTAAAGAAATTTATAAAATCTCTTCTTTGTTTAAGTTGAGTAAAATATTTTTACTTAAATAAGTCGAGGTAAAAATTAAAATATCTGGTCCTTTTATTCAGATAGTTGGACTCAATCTTTTTTCAGAAGATGAGATAAATTAATTTGGAACATATGCTCAATAAAAGAAATTCTCTTATCTTCACTTTGGTGGAATAAGGATTGGTCTAGCTCCATTGCTCAGACATGGTTTAAATACCCCTTACATATCAGAAGTCTTTGACACTCTTCATTGTGACTATAAATAAAGACGAATGGGAATAATTACTAGTAATCTATCTTCAGGTTGTCAGTATGGCACAATATATCTAGACTATTCAATTATTCTAACAGATGAACATCTGAAAGATTGTTGGAAAGTAATGATAGGAGTTCAAGGTTTAAAGATTGCAGAAAATAGTGAGTTTATTTCTTTATTAATATAGACTTCCTTTCAACTTACAAATAAAGTTCACCCAAAGCTCAAACAACCCGTTCTGAGAGATTGTGCAACTGTAGGAATAGGTAATGCTCAAGTTGAAGGAGTATCATATGATAAGGAAGATCTACCTCAAGATTGGTATTTTCAATATAAGTCTCTAGAAAGCGAAAACAAAAACAAAAATAAACTGAAAAGAGTTTCTGTAGAAAATGATTAGGTAAGAATAATCCCTAATAAGAAAAAAATACCCACGCCTATATACAGACCAAAGAGACATGTTTTACCAATCTCGCTTGTTGAAGAAACATCAATGCAAGCCTCTTCAAGTAGTAATGTAAATACTATACAAGAATTTTTTCCTGATATTCCAGTAAGGTCAGATGAGTTGTATATACCAGAGTCAAAGCCCTTCTTTCATCTCATGCAGAAAATGATTAGAATGAATAAAGCCAAATATTCTTCAGTAGAAGAATTTCAATATGAAAATCATAGATATGTCAGGGGAGGAAAATGGCCCCAAAAATCAAAGTTTTGTACTACCTCTTCTCAGTCTAGAACACAAAAAAAAAGAGTTGATTGTGCTCCCTTGATTGAACACATATCAAATAATGTAAATGATCTAGATGAAGTATATCAGATCAGAAAATATCTCACTACTTGGTGTGCTCATGTTGAAGAATTCCTTGATGATTTAGGACAACAAGAAAAACATATCAATAACAATCTCAAATTGTTATACGATGAATAGCAAGAAGAAATAGAAGAACGTGAAGAAAGGAGAAAGAGGAGAGAGAAGAAGAGAAAACAAGAAAAGGGTCCTAAATTCAACTTAGATATGAAAGCCCCAAAATATTGGGATTTAGAAGAAGAAGTTGAAGAAGAAGCTGCTATTACAAGTACAGATCTAGCAGAAATCTCTAAAAAATCAGAGGACCATTTGAAGGTTGACAAAGGAAAAGGTAAGCTGTACAAAGAAGAAAAATCCTTTTCATCAAAACAAGATGTAATGACATTGGATGAAGCAGAAATCAAGTTCCCTTCTTTTATATTACCATCCATAAATAATCAAAATAAGGCACATATAGTTAGAGAAATGAATAGTTATCCAACATTAGAAGAATATCTATTCGTAGAAAATTCAAGCGTATATGTCTTAGATTTAGACAAATCTTCTCATCCAGAAGAATCTATCAAAATTTGGATAGGATCATTATACCAGATGCAAGTTACAACCAAAATATATAATGTATCTATTATGGTTTTAGTAGAAAAAAAATGGCAGGAATAATTTATGACTGGTGGATGGGAGGAATAGATGAAGAAAGAGAAAATGTGAGAAAAGCAGGATTAGCTACTTTAGAAATTCTGCTAAAAGCTCAATTTGCCCCAGAACCTATTGATGAAATCAAATAGATCATTACTGATATGGCCATAATGGAATTAAGAGATCTGAAATACCTTGATCAGTTTGGTAAGGATTTTATGAGAAAATCTTTTAAATCCAAATTGAACAATGACAATACACAAAATATAGCATTCTTGTCTAAGCTTCCAAGAAACCTAGGAGACTTAATAATGAAAGATCTAGAAAACCAAGCAAAGAAAATAGAACAAATCTATTTGATAGATATTTTGTTTAAATGTTCAGAAAAGGTGAAATATCTGTGTTGGCAAAAGAAAGTGCATGATTTAACTCCAAGTACATATGTTTGTAGAAATGTATTACCATGGACACCTTTCAAAAAGAGAAAGAAAAAGAGATATGGAAAATTCAGGCCAAAAAGAATTTCCAATCCTAGGAAGCCTTTTAGAAAATTCAAATTTTTGAAGAAAAGAAAATGGCCAAAGAAGACTGATACAAATTCATGTTTCATATGAAAGCAAGAAGGAAATTTTGCAAGATCATGTCCTAAGAGTGGCTCAAGAAAATTAAAAGCTTGTGTAGAAATTAAAGAATTTCAAGATGACTGGTCTGTTGTAGGTTCCAATGATGATGTATCTAATGTATATATTTTAACAAATGCCTCTGATTTATAAAATGATGTAGAAGAAGATGAAAGTAATTCTCTTTGTAAAATTGTACAGAAAATGAATACATGCACATATTGTTCTGACAATGAAGTTTTTGAAGAAGAAGAAGAATTTCACTACAGTGAGAAATACAGTGAAGAATCTGAGTCAAGAGACTCTTCGACCATAGAAGAATCAGACGAGCAAACAGAAGAGGATCAAGAAAAAGAAAATCAGTGGGAACAAAAGAAAAGGGAAAAAGATATAATGAAGCAAAAGGGTAAAAACCCAATGGAAAACCTAACATCTTTTTATCCATATAAAAAGATAACAACTGCTTCAACATCCATAGATGTTCCTGAGTATGATAAATAAGCAGAGCAAAGTTTTCAGAAGAAAATAGTGAGGACTGATAATTTGATATATATACCAGCTGAAGTTCAGATAAAAGGCAAATGGTGCAATGTTGATGCCTTTGTTGATACTGGTGGTTCAAATAATCTCGCAAGACCCACTTTGTTCAAAGGTATGTGGAAACCTTTCCAAAATTTTATAGATTCAGAAAATATTGGTGGAAAAGTCAAGCTCGCCCACTATGTTGATGACATTCCTTTAAAAATAGGGGGGAGTATTATTAAAATCTCTGCAGTCTAATTTCGTGATCCATCTGCAAGTCTATATTTAGGAATGCCATTCATAAGTTCAGTTTTACCTGTCACAATTAGCCACGAAAAAATAATAGTCAATATTAAGAAGAAATCAATTTCAATAAAAATATTTACTATGGCTGCTTCTGAAATCAGAAAAGAAAATGGCCAGAAAAAGGCAAGTATAAGAAAACCCATAAAGGATTCTAATAATTGGTAGGAAGTTTTACAGTGGTATGAAGACATATTAGAATCCAAACAGAAGGCATTTATCAAACTCGAATGGTCAGAAAAATAGATTTCAATGGCAGAAAGGTTGTTGAAACATTGTGCGAATAATCCTCAGCAATTCTAGGATGTGGAATCTCCCGTACAACAGATTGAAACTCTGCATGACAATGGAGTTAAAGCATTTCTTGTTCGGAACCATTCAGAAGTAGTAAGATGAAAAGCATGTATGGTAATCAATTATCAACCTCTTCATGCTATCACAAAAATTCTAAACTATCCTCTCCCAAGACAAGAAAACATAATGCAGAAAATCCAGAATAGTAAAGTCTTTAGCAAACTTGACATGAAGTCTGGGTATTACCAAATTCAAATTGCAGAAGAAGATAGGCACAAAAATGCTTTCATTTGTCCATGTGGATTTTTTCAATGGAAGGTAGTTCCCTTTGGCCTTAAAAATGCTCCTGCATATTTTCAGAAGAGGATGGACAATATTTTTGGTAAATATGATTTTATTGTCACCTATATAGATGACATTCTTGTACATAGTGAAGATGATGATCTACATTTGCAGCATTTAGAAACTTTTTTACAAGAAATTTAGGATCATGGTATTGTGTTGCCTGAAAAGAAGATGATCCTGTTTAAAAGAACAATTAAAATTTTTTGGGGATTACAATAATAAATGGAAAAATACAGATTCAACCCCATGTTCTAACTGAATTATCTCAATTTCTTGATGTTCTTCCAGACACCAAAACAATTGAAATATTTTTAGGTGTTCTGAATTATATTCATAAATACATCCCAAGGATATCGGCTAAAAAAACACCCATCAGAAAGCACCTAAAAGAAGGTTAGTGAGAAGAAGCAACAACAACAGTTCGTGCAATCAAAACTAAAAGCAAGAAGTTTCCAAATTTATAGCCTACAGGTAACGATTTACTAATTTTACAGACAGATGCTTCTGACTTTTTTTGGATAACAATTTTATTTGAAAAAAGGGAGGATGAAGAACATTTCTGTGCATATGCCTCAGGTGAGTTTTTAACTCATTAGAAAAATTATTACATAGTCGAAAAGGAGACATTGGCCATATTTAATGGTATTCAAATATTTGAAATGTTTTTAGCTCCAAAGAAGTTTTTAATAAGAATTGACTCTATGAACTTTAAATACTTTTCATCTGCCAAGATTTCTAGACAAATTGCAAGAGGAAGACTTCTTTCCTGGCAGATCTGGTTTCAGTAATATGAGTTCGAAGTTGGGTGGGTTGCAGGCATTTCAAACTATTTGGCAGACTCCATGACAAGGGACATGAAAAAAGCATATGTGCAGAGAGAGATATTTGATCTGGGTGCAAAAAGTCCACAAGAAGATAATTTCAATACATTTGTATAGAGATTCAAGATTTTAGAATACATTCTCAGTCCATTGACAGGAGAAATAAAAAAGGTCATTGGTATGAGATTAAGGAGAAACTAGTGGATCTAAAAGTGCCAAGCATGGCAATAAAAAAATGTTGGGATAGGACTTGGACTTGATGCAGAATTGGTGAAGGTATATTCCTTTTCTAACATGAAAATTAAGCTTTTCTTGAAAAGCCTAGATAATCTATGGTCCCTTCAATTCACTGATGAAATGATACATGTCTTAAAATTTTTGAATTACTACCAGTTGATTGGCAGCATTGATTTTAGTTTAGCTATATTTACTAGGGCTAGTATGCTAGATTTGGGAGATATCCAAATACATGTAGATATAATAAAGCATCTTCATTCCTTGAGAATTCCGGATATATTTGAAGAATTAGATTCAGCCTATTATTAGAGGGTTGATGAAAATTATCAAGGAACTAATGTATTCCCCTAGTATGAGATTTTTGAAAATTTTGCAGATTGGGAAATAACAAATGGTATGTGCAGAAAGAAACCAGAAATTAGGACTTCCCAGTGTGTTCAAAGATCATTACAGTATTTGATAAATTATTATTCTTCATGGGATTATCAAATCATGAAATTAAGAGAGCAAATTTCTCCTAATCCCTTTGCACAGGTTTTCTGCTATCAAAACACAAGTCCTTCTATTTTCTCTAAGAATGAAGCACATATCAAACAAGTAACTCAATGGCTTGAAGGGTTCAGAAAAGCTAAGCTATTAGAGAAAATATTGATATTACAAATAATTGCAGAATTACAAGGAGATAGAAAAGTGCTCAAGTTTATTGTGAATCAAAAGGCAATGGTAACAGTCAGTATTTACTCTGGTAATTGGAAGGATGATGTAATGTGCATAATAAAGTTATTATTTTCGCAAGAATTATGTACATCAATGATATTTGAGCTAGATTGGGAAATTCATGGGTATGTGAACAAGAATTGTAGATCATGGGTACAACATGCAATAGAAACATCAACTAATATGTTCCAAATCTTTAAGTGGGAACTATTAGATGGGATAGAACTATCAGTACAACTGTCACCAGCCCGAGAAAAATCATACGAAGATTCTTTCTTAGATATAGAAATCAATCCTATATCTAATCATGACAAGTGGACAAAAGAAGAAGAGATGTATACTGACCAGCAGAAACATATTCACGTGATCAAGGACAAATTAAAGCTAGAAGTGGGAAAATCTTCATGAGCAAAAGAATCTGAGAAAGATAAAGGTGAATGTACAAGAAAAGGAAAAGAAACTATTTTTATTGACACCTATCAGGATGCCCAGGACCCATACAGTTTATATGAGGAAATAGAATATTGGAAGGCAATCGATGAATCTGCTTTAGCAAACAGGATGTCATCTGCTAGCAAATATGATGGAAATAGCGGGTATGATAGTGACCGAAGCCCGAAAGGGTACTATTAGATTACTTTGATTTTTGCATTATTGTACTCAGAATATTGAATAGACACCGTCTGGATTAGAGATATCTGACAAGACCCTCAACCATTCTGCTTTATGTTATTTTCATCTTTTAGAATAGAATCCTAGTTAGTATATATATATGGTCTCAAGTGTCATTAAGGGACATGGCAGTTTGGAGACCCAAGATTGTAAGTGTGTAGAGCTCTCTGAGTTCATATTGTGTAATATTACTTTGTTTGAATTAATTCAAAGCCTGTTACGCCACATGTCTGAGGACAGTTTTCTTAGCTTCAAAAGTCTTGTGAGTTGTAAGACGAGACAAGTGAAGACCCAAGGTGTGTGGTCATGTAGTTCTCGGTTACTCGGTGAGAAGTAAGAGGTTTTGGCATTTGTCAGAGAATTGATTCAGATCAAGTAAGTAGCCCTTTGTTAATTGTACCCACAGTTCGATTCGATCAGGTACCTAAAGTAGGTACACTATGCAAAGAGTGGAGTTATAAGGTTGGGTCCGCACAAGTGGGATAAAGGATTTGAGAGACTAGGCTTGTTGAACATGTTAAATCTGCCAAACTTGGGTTGAAGAATGATTAACACAACTTGTGTTCGATAGCTTCTTGCAATAGTGCATGACCGGTGCCTTTGGCTGGGGAAGAGGATCTCGATTGTTGGCATGTTGATTTCAAGGCTGATTACTATACAGCCTTACCAAGTAAAGGACCTCACTACAGAGTTTGTCAACAAAGACAAAGACAAGGTAGTAGCACAAACCACGAAGGATAACTTCGTAATAATCAAGAAATCGTGAGGCTATGACATTAAATCCATCAATAACCAAGGGGTTTGCTTCCATGCAAATATATTAGCAGGAAATATAATGAGGAAGTGCAAAGAAAATGAAGTTCCCGAGACCATAATTTTCTTAGCTGCACAGTGCAACAACGGGGTTCAATTCAACTGGGCCGAATATTTATGCAGGGAATTTTTGGAATATTTCCAAGAAGCACAGGAAGAGGGAAAAACATTTCTCTACACGTGTTTGATCCTAATCATCATGTTGTTAGCTTGGAAGGACTCAGAGGACTCACAGTTTCCTCCAATCAATGTGAAGATGTGCGTTATGCCTCACTCTAGGATACCATGGAGTCGTCATGCGCACAATAGAAAATAAGTTTCTTTGTATTATTCCATATGGACTTGCACATGGTGGTGAACTAGCATCCTAGGTTTTCAACTATTTTATTTGATCTGTATCGCACCATAACACATTTTAAAGTAGATTTTCACAAGATCACTAGTAGAAAATGATGAAATTAATGACTAGGTGACTAAAAACGTTAGTCACCACAATTATTCCAAGTGAATTACTATTAATTTGAGCAATTTCAAGTGACCGAACTAAAAATGACTAACTTAAATGACTAATTTAGTTTAGGGATAAAATATATGACTAGATAATAAGTGACCAAACTAAAAAAGACTAACTAAAATGACTAATTTAGTCGAGGACTAAAATATATGACTAGATAATAAGTGAAAAAATTAATAATGGTTAACATAAATGACTACTATAGTCCATGACTAAAAATATGACCAAATAATAAGTACAACAAGTATATGAATTAGACATTTATGTTAGTAATTTTTTTATTGTGTCACTCTGGAAATGGAAAATTATAATTTTGATACTGAAGTGTTTCATTTCACTACAGGGGTCTCTGAATCCATGTCCATTCTTAAAATTTAAAGATAAAGGGGTCTTTGAATCCATCTACAGTGTTAAAATTCTAAATAACCTTTTGTATTTAAATTTTAACACTACATATGGATTCAGATATTCTCAACATCAGTTTGACCTTCCTTTGTCATCATGGCAAGGCTCTCCTTCACTAGTTCGTCCAAGGAGGGCAAGGCCAATGGAACTTGAAATGAAGGACACACAAAAACATAAAATAGAAAAAGTCATAAATTCTAAAACTTATGAAAACTCTAAGAATATCTTTGTCTGATCTTAGATAAGATGAAAGGGAAACCAAACTCAAAGTTAGAAAAACCCCAAGAAGAGTTTTGCAACCCCTCATAAAAGGCCTCGAGCCTTGGGTTGGATGAAACTATTAACTTGGTTAATTAATATAAATCTAGATTAATCTAAAGCCATATTATTATATAAATAATTCTACAGATACGTTCATTATAAAAATATGCACAAATTCTAATAGCACATTCACATTCTTAGAATGTGCACACATTATTTTTAGAAAACCATACATACTAACAATTATTGTGGCTCTTTATGGAAAATAACATGTCGCGACTCCCACATCTAAGTTGAAATCAACTAAATGTCCTTTAAAGAGTATCTATGTCGCTGTTTGAGGGTTACTTCATTTTTGAGGTACCTAGCCTACAAGTTTTGGTTAGGACATGGCAGTTAAGTGCAACACATGTGATACAAGTGGTTGGTGGTCATGCTTAACTAGTAAGGTCATGTTGAACATGCTTGGTGAGCCTGTTCCTTGAGTGTTATTAGACACTCAAGTGAAATAAAAATTCTAGCCCCATGACTAATGGTATTAAATACATGTTTGAATGAAAAATTGTGGAATTTTTCTTCACTATCCACACCCATTTCATTGGGGAAGTTGACAGGGTTGTATTGATGAGGATGTCAAATATTCAAATTGGGAAGAATGTAATTACCTTCCTCAAGGTTCCATCAGAAATGTTATCCTATATAAGATGCTAAGAAAACATGATAAATGGTGCATGACTAGTTTATATGTTTCATAGCCCTCATGCCCGACTCACAATGAACCCTGAGACATTTAGGATGATGTAATAGTTTGGTGTGGACTAGGAGGATGAGGGATGCAGTTTAAGGTTGTTTATGTGTGGGTGGTGATGACACAACATCACTTATAATGATACATAGGAATTTTCTCTTTATCTCACCCCCAAAAGCACACACACTCTCTCACTCCATATTTATCAATATCTTTATCCCTTCCTCCCTATCTCCATCTATCTCTTCTTTCTCTTAACCTTCCATCTATATCTCTATCTCCCTTTGTCTCTCTATATCAACCTCAAAACATACACTCTCTTTCTCCAATCTATATATCTATCACTTCCTCCTCCTCTCCCTCCCTCTCTCTCTCTCTTCCCCTTCTTGGCCTCTCCCCTACTTCTATCTCTCTTCCCTTTTGTTCTCCTCTCTCGCTCTCCCTCCATCTTCCTTATCACTCCTTCTCTCTCTCGCTCTCCAAATTTCACTCTATGTGTCTTTCTTCTTACCTCCCTCTCCATCTCCATCTATCTTTCCCTACCTCTCTCTCTCTCTCTCTCTCTCTCTCTCTCTCTCTCTCTCTCCACCTTCTAACTTTGTCACTATATGCCTCTCTCTCTCCTTCTCTCCCCTATTCTCTCCATCTATTCTTCTTTGTCTCTTTATCTCACCCCCAAACATAGACACTCTCTCTCCACCTCTCCCTTGTCACTCCCTCTCTCTCTCCACTTGTCACTTTGTATGTCTTTCTTCTTCCCACCCTCTCTCCCCATCCAGCTCCATCTCTCTATCCATCCCTCCCCCCTATACAAATCCATCTCTCTATCCCTCCCTCTCTCCCCATCCAGCTTCCTCTCTCTATTCTTCCCTCTCTCCCCCTCCAACTACATATCTCTATCCCTCCCTCTCCTCCTCTCTCTCTAGTCCCCTGTGTTTTCCTTCCTCTCTCTCCCTTTCTCTCCTACCTCCATCTCTCTTCCCTCATCACTCTCTCTCTCTCACTCTCTCTCTCTCTCTCTCTCTCTCTCTCTCATACAATCCTATAAATTCCCCCATAACTCTCCTCCTCTCTCTCATCCTTCCTCTCACCCCCTTTATCACCTACCTTCCTCTATCTTCAACCCCCTCTCCCTCTCCTTCTCTCCCCCATTCTCTCCATCTATTCTTATTTTTCTCTTTATCTCGCCCCAAAACATACACTCTCTCTCTCCACCTCTCCCTTCTCACTCCATCTCTGTCTCCACTTGTCACTCTGTATGTCTTTCTTCTTCCCACCCTCTCTCCCCATCCAGCTCCATCTGTCTATCCATCCCTCTCCCCCCTCCAACTCCATCTCTCTATCTGTTAGGTCCCTATATTAATAGTATAGTCCCTTATTGTTATTAGTGTAACCCCCTTATTGTTATTATTGTACCCTTGTAACCCCCATTTTGTTATTATTATTGTTAGGTCGGCTAGGATTACATTGTGGCCCACTAGGATTACATTATAGCCCCATGGACTCCTATATATAGAAAGGAGGTTTTGTAAATTGTATCATCCAAGAATTGTTCATTTATGTAATGTATTGGAGGTTTCCCCCTCGAAGTGGCTCATTTCTAAGGCGTTGATATCTCTTTTCTTCTATTTTTGGAACTAGTTACACAACATTTGGTATCAGAGCTTGGGATTCTAGAGTTTCGCTGCTCCAACAGTCATCGTGGCATTTTCGTCATAAATTTTTTCTATGAAGTTTCAGGTTAAAATTCTTTTAGGTGTGTGAAGCTGAAAATCCTGATGAATATTTTCTAAAATTTTAGAGCTTTTTTTCGCAATATTTTCGGAGATATCATCTATGAAAGTTAGGTCTTTTTTCAAGCTCCCAAACAAAGCCATCGTGAGATTTATGTCAATTTTTTTCTACGAAGGCTAAGAATCTAAATTAATATGGTACGAAGTTGAAATCCCGAGGAAATGTGTCAAAAAATTTCAGAGCTTGTCTGTAATAGTTTTGGTAGATATGGATCCGTGGAAGGTAGTGCTTTTTCAAGCTCCCTAACTCTAACTCAAAGAGGTGATCGTGGGAAAAGTTCAATAACTCTCTCTTTGGGCATTGATTGGATTTCTCAAAAATTAGTTGCAAGTACATAGACTATAGTTTTCAATAACAATTTCAGAGACAAAGGACGAAACAGTGACACGTGGCAAGTCCTACAAGTTCGCTCTACTGAACCAGTCCAAAATTAGGTCATTGTGGGAGATTGGACACAACTTTGTCTTGGAGAATCCAAATCAGGTCAGACCTGTGGCATTCAAAATAGAATTCATAGGGCTACTTCAGTGCTGAATTTCAAATATTGAAGGGCCACAATCACAGAGATAATCCAATTTCAATATCAAGCTGCTCAGAAGCAAGAAAAATGTGTGTATTGTTTGTTCTGAATTGCATAAATCTTGTTTGAAGAATCAATTTGAATTGATTCCAAGGGAATATTGTAGAATAGATAGCAGTATTGGGTTCTATATAATGGCCCCAAAAAATAATTCAACAACCATTAAGCCTTTAAAAAGCTCTACTATGACTCATGAAGACAAAGAATGTCAACATGACATATCAAAATTACAAGAGCAAGTGTAACAAATTTTGCTCTCACAAAGAACAACAAAAAATGAAATGGAAGTTTTGAAGAAAGGCATGGAAACTAAGATGGATGGTTTGAACAAAGGCGTGGAAGCTAAGATGAATGGTTTGGAAGCTAAGATGGATGGCATGGAAGTGGGCATGGAAGCTAAGATGGATGACATGGAAGCTAAGATCGATGAAAAAATGAAAGACAAAATGGAAAACATGAAGAAGGATCTAAAAGTAGACATCAAAGGTTTGGCAAAGTTGATACAAGAAATGTTTCCTAATGGTGAAAAGATAGTAGAGGAAACTCATGATGAGAACAAAATAAATGTTAATCGTGTTTTCATAAACTCTAATGTTGGTGGGAAGAACCACCATATTCCAAAAATGGATATGAGGAAGTTTGATAGAAAGGATCCTGTAACATGGATACTACAGATGGAGCAATATTTTGATCTCCATAATGTGCAAAACACACAAAAGGTATGCATTGCAACTTTACATTTAGAACAAAATACATTTGTATGGTATCGATGGCTTTGCTCCCACAAAAAAATTGTCACTTGGTCAATTTTTACGGAGGAAATGATAGCACATTATGAGGATACAAAGAGCAACACCTTCTTTAGCCAATTGATAAATCTCAAACAAAAGGGTTTAGTGGGGAAGCACATTGAGGACTTCCAAAAATTGAATATAAGGGTAGCTGATATTCCAGAGGAACACAGGATTGATCTCTTCATAGGCACTTTAAAGGATAACATACAACATGAAGTTCGTGTTCTGGAACCTGATTCATTGGAGAAGGCATTCAGGTTGGCAAGAAAAGTTGAATGTAAAATTATGGCGACAAGGAAGCCTACCACTCAATTCTATAAAGAAGGAAGTGTTGCTACGTCTAGATTTCCACAACCTACAAGGTTGACACCACAACAATTGGAAGAAAAAAAGAGAAAAAGGGCTTTGCTACAGTTGTGATAGAAAATACACTAAAGGTCATAAGTGTGCTGAGAAGAAATTATTTTACATAGATTGTGAGGAGGAAGAAGAAAATGAACAAGAAGAGGATATACACCAGGAACCAGCCCTAGAAGAGGAAGAAATGAATCCGACCATATCGTGTAATGCACTGGCAGGAATTACCACTCCTCAAACTCTCAAGATAGAAGGACACATCAAGAAGAAAAAGGTAATAGTGTTGATTGATTCAGGTAGCACCCATAATTTTATTCATTGTAAGGTAGCCAAGGAATTAAATTGCTTCCTATACCCAGCACCAGAATGCCAAGTGATGGTTGCAAATGGAGGAACTATAAATTGCTCTGGGAAATGCCATAATATCAAGCTAACCATGGGGGAACATGTATTGACTAGTCCAATGCTTTCCATTCCTATGGGAGGTGCTGATGTTGTACTAGGAGTACAATGGTTACAATCTTTGGGGACGGTAGCTTTTAATTTTCAAGAACTTTTCTTGAAATTTTTTTCAGAAGGAAAGGAAGTCGAATTACGGGGTATTGCGGGGAAGCCAGGAAGGATAATAAGCCCTAATGTCATGACAAAGCTTCTAAAGAAAGAACAGCGAGGCGTAATTGCACAATTATGCTCACTAGAAGTTCCAACATCAAAATCATCTATTTCTGCAGATCTCCAACAAGTCTTGGACAATCATTCCAAGGTGTTGAAACTCCCAAAGGACTCCCACCTATTCGTGATCATGATCATGCTATTCATTTGATTCCAGGAAGTGTTCCTCCAAACATCAGGCCTTATAGATATCCTTACTTCCAAAAGAGCGAAATTGAACGTATAATTGCAGAAATGTTAGAGGCGGGTATAATTCAACCCAGTCAAAGTTCTTTCTCTGCTCCTGTAGTATTGGTACACAAGAAGGATGGATCATGGCGAATGTGTCCGGATTATAGGGAGCTCAATAAGCTCACCATTAAAGATAAATTTCCTATTCCTGTGATTGATGAATTATTGGATGAATTACATGGAGCAATTTATTTTACTAAGTTGGATCTTCGTTCAGGATATCATCAAATTAGAATGAAGACCGAAGATATTCCAAAAACAGCATTTCGAACTCATGAAGGTCATTATGAATTTTTGGTCATGCCTTTTGGCCTTACCAATGCACCTTCTACATTTCAAGGGTTGATGAATTCCATTTTCAAACCCTTCTTTAGAAAATTTGTGCTAGTATTTTTTGATGATATACTAATCTACAGTAGGTCTTGGAAGGATCATGTTGAACATGTTGACAGGGTGCTCAAACTATTGCAGGAGAAACAATTATATGCAAAAACATCCAAATGTTTCTTTGGAGTACAAGAGGTGGAATATCTAGGTCATATTGTATCTCACGAGGGTGTTAAAGCAGACCCTAACAAAATTAAAGCCATTAAGGAATGGAAAGTCCCCACAACCATAAAGCAGTTGCGAGGATTTCTCGGGTTAACAGGGTATTATCGCAAGTTTGTTAAGAATTATGGGAGAATAGCAGCACCTCTAACAATATTATTGAATAAAGATGCATTTTCATGGACTCCTGAAGCAACTAAGGCCTTTGAACATCTTAAAGAGGCAATGTGCCTAGCACCGGTCTTAGCTACGCCAGACTTCACAAAAAACCTTTATTGTGGAATGTGATGCCTCAGGAAATGGAATTGGTGCAGTTTTAATGCAGGAAGGAAGACCCATTGCTTTTGAAAGTTGTCCAATCAAAGGAAAGTATTTACAGAAACCTATTTATGAGAAGGAAATGTTAGGAATACTGCATGCACTAAAGAAATGGCGAACTTACCTAATGGGAAGACACTTCAAGGTAAAAACTGATCATGATAGTCTTAAACACCTTTTGGAACAAAGACTATCTTCATAAGAGCAGCAAAAATGGGTCACAAAGATGTTGGGTTATGACTTTGAAATAATCTACAAAAAGGAAAGCTTAATGTTGTTGCAGATGCCCTCTCAAGAAAGAATGAAGAGGTGGAAGCATTACTTTGTGCCATTTCTATTATCCAACCAGATTGGATAACCCAAGCAAGAGATGAATGGAAGAAGGACAAAGATGTATGGACACTCATTCAAAAGTTGCAGCAAGATCCTAGTACATCTGATACATTTAGTTGGAAAAATGATTCCTTATGGTACAAAGATCGCTTATATCTTTGTAAGAACTCCCAACTAAAACAAAATATTCTTCTGGAATTGCACACTTCTCCTTTAGGAGGACACTCAGGATTTTTAAAAACTTACCACAGGGTGAAGAAAGAATTTTTTTGGGATGGCCTTAAATCTGATATTCAAAAGTTTGTGGCGGAATGTTTGGTTTTCCAGTAGAATAAAGTTGAGACAATTAAGACCCCGGGACTTCTACAACCTTTATCCATTCCAAGTCAACGTTGGGAGGAGATTTCAATGGATTTTATCACAGGTTTACCTAAGTCCGAAGGAAAGAATGTCATCATGGTAGTAGTTGATAGACTTACCAAGTATGCACACTTTTGTGCATTATCTCATCCATTTAAAGCAATTACAGTTGCTACTACATTTATGGACAGAATTCAAAAGCTACATGGAAGCTCAAGGGTTATTGTGAGCGACAAAGATCCCATTTTTACTGGAAATTTTTGGACGGAGTTATTTTCTTGTTTGGGTACTCAATTAGCTCATAGCTCATCTTATCATCCTCAATCTGATGGTCAAACCGAGATAGTAAATAAATGTTTGGAAGGATATCTTCGTTGTTTTGTATCTGATAAACAAACACAATGGGTCAAGTGGTTACCTCTCGCCGAATGGTGGTATAACACTTCCTTCCATACTGCAGCAAAAATGACCCCATTTATGGCACTTTATGGATATCATCCACCATCGATCACATCATCTTTAAGGGAAAATTCGAAGGTTCAAGCAGTGGAAGATCACATCGAGCATCAGCAAGAAGTTCTCCAACTTTTAAAGGATAACTTGAATTTGGCACAAAATCGAATGAAACAACAGGCAGATCAACATCGCAGCGAGAGAAGTTTTGATGTAGGAGATTGGGTATTTTTACGGCTACAACCATATAAACAAATGTCCCTCAAGCAAGCTAAGAAGAATAATAAATTATCGCCAAAGTACTATGGTCCTTACAAGGTGTTGCAAAAGATTGGTACTATGGCATACAAATTGGAGCTTCCTGTTTCTTCGCGAGTACATCCAGTTTTCCATGTTTCATGCTTAAAGAAGGTTATAGGTGAAAATCTTCCAGTTCAAACAATATTGCCAGAACTTGATGAGGAAGGAAAATCATATTGGAACCTGAAGCGGTCATGGAAACAAGAACTCGACAGCTACGGAATCGATCAATTTCAGAGTATCTCATCAAGTGGAAGAACTTACCCACTGAAGATTCTACATGGGAGGATGAGAATTTTATACAGAAGCACCCAGAGCTACTCAAGCGTTGAGGACAACACTTTTTTCAAGGAGAGGGGCATGTTAAGTCCCTATATTAATAGTGTAGCCCCTTATTATGTTAGTGTAGCCCCCCTTATTGTTATTATTGTACCCTTGTAACCCCCATTTTGTTATTATTGTGCTCTTAAATTATTATTGTTAGGTCGGCTAGGATTACATTGTGGCCCACTAGGATTACATTATGGCCCCATGGACTCCTATATATAGAAAGGAGGTTTTGTGAATTGTATCATCCAAGAATTGTTCATTAATGTAATGTATTGGAGGTTGCCCCCTCGAAGTGGCTCATTTTTAAGGCGTTGATATCTCTTTTCTTCTCTTTTTGGAACTGGTTACACAACACTATCCCTCCCTCTCTCCCCATCAAGCTCCATCTCTCTATCCTTCCCCCTCTCCCTCTCCAGCTACATATCTCTATCCCTCCCTCTCTCCTCCTCTCTCTCAAGTCCCCTCTCTTTTCCTTCCTCTCTCTCCCTTTCTCTCCTACCTCCCTCTCTCTTCCCCCATCACTCTCTTTCTCTCTCTATTTCCCCCCTACAATCCTATATATTCCCCCATCACTCTCTTCCTCTCTCTCATCCTTTCTCTCTCTCCCTTTATCACCTCCCTCCCTCTATCTTCACCCCCCCCCTCTCTGTCCTCCCTCAAATCTTCTCTCTTCCCCCATCACTCTATATATTTCTCCAACTATGTTACGATATCCCTCCCTTTCTTCTTCTCTCTCCTACTCTCATCCTTCCTCTCTCTCCCTTTCTCTCCTACCTCCCTTTTTCTTCCCCTCTCTATCTCTCTCTCTCTCTCCCTATGTATCTCTCTCCCTATGTCTCTCTCTCTTTCTACCTATGTCTCTCTCGACCCTCCTTCTCCCTTCCTCTCTCCTTCTCTATCCCACCTCCATATTTATGTCTCCCTATCCCCCTCTTACCCTTCTCTACATCTCTCGTTTATCTCCCTCTCTCTCTGTCTCTTCATTCTTCCTCTCTCCTCTCCCTTAGTTTATCTCCATCTCTCCCTTGTCACTCCCCCTATTTCTCCACCTCTATCATTTGTATTTTTTCTTCCCTCCCATATATATATAGAGTTTATCTATATATATATATATATATATATATATATATATATATATATATATATATCACAAAATTAATGTTGTATTAATATAAAGTTATTATTATGTAGAATTCTTTTGATAATAATCGCATTCAAATAAACATTGTTGACGCATTTTGAACCAACCAGTGTGGTTCATCATCAGGACTAGGCGATAGATCAGATTTGGACGTTGACTTTAAATAGATGTAGAAATGGCTAAACTATTCGTTAGGATAACGACTAGTTTGAATTTGAAATTTAATAACGACTAGTTCTATTTAATTATTTTAATTAATTATTTAATTATTTAATAAAATCCTAATGGCTAGTTTGACTTTGAAATTTAATAACGGCTAGTTCTATTAAATTAATTTAATAATTTAATAATATATATATATATATCTTTTTATTTTATTTTATTTAGTTTAGTTAATTATTATTATTATTATTATTATAATTCTTTATTATCTATTATATTATATTTATTTATTTATTTATTTATCTATATATAAATTTATATTCC
Source organism: Pinus albicaulis (assembly GCA_034641835.2). NCBI lineage: Eukaryota > Viridiplantae > Streptophyta > Pinopsida > Pinales > Pinaceae > Pinus > Pinus albicaulis. Next base: position 234,062,271 of record CM076571.1, read on the forward strand.
TATTATTCTTGTTTCATTGGAGGCCTAAAAAAAAGGCGGGGGAGCAGAAAAAAAAAGACCATGAAGAATATAGGGCAGGGATCCAACACGTGCTTATATTCCAACCGTCATCTCTATTGAGATTTACAGGTATTTTTTAAATTTCTAGGGCCTCTCTTAACTTACGATGATGGAAATGGTGAATCCTGGCTATGACCTTAGCCTCTTCGATGTAGATATGATGGTTAGTCCTTTCCGCATGCTCAGATAGGGCAGAGGTGCAGGATCTTCCATGCTTAATGTCAACAGCATGTTCACAGATCCTTTGGTTAATAGACTGACTAGTTTCACCAATGTAAGGTGTCCCACAAGAACAAGGAATAATGTAGACACTCTTTCCATCCCTATGGTTTATAGGATCTTCAACCAATTTAAGAGAGATGCAAATTGTGCTAAGGGGCTTGAAGGAAGAAGAAACCTTACGCTTCTTAAGGATCCTAGCAATCCTATCAGTGGTTCCCTGAATGAAAGGAAGCCTTACATTGCAAGACCATTGATTAAGTTCATTTATATTTATATTTTTAACTAAGGGACCTCTTTCTGCTTTAAGAAAATCCTTAAGGCCTTGTGACTTACTTTAACCATTTTTACAAAAGACACTATGGAGATGGGTCTTTTCTCCCTCAAGGTGAGACTCATCAGAGATTCTAAACGCCCTAGTGGCTAAGGTGTTGAGGATGCCTAATTTTTTAGCATGAAAATGATGTGAACTAGCGTGAAGATATTTATTAGTAAGGGTTTCCTTTTGGAAAAATTTATGGGAGAAAGAACCATTGTCCTTTCTAGAGATAAGAATGTCAAGGAAAGGGAGGCTACCATCCACCTCATAATCCATGGTTAATTTTATGGAGGAAGATTGACTATTAAGATGAAGGAAGAAACGATCTAGCTATTCCTTACCATGAGGCCAGGCAACACAAGTATCATCTACAAACCTTTTCCAAAGCTTTGACTGGTAGAGAGAAGGGGAAAGGGCCTTGGATTCAAGGTCCTTCATAAAGAGATTAGCAAAAATCAGGGAAGGGGGAGAACCCATGGCAACACCACATGTTTTCTCATAAAACTCACCTTCAAAACTAAAGAAAGTAGATGTTAAGAAAATATCGACTAAATGAGCTATATATGGATCAGTGATGTGATTAATGAATTCAATGGCCTCATTAATGGAGATATTGGTAAAAAGAGAGACAACATCAAAACTAACAAGCCTATCTTCAGGACCCACTTAAATTTAATAAATTTTAATATTAATGTTAGGGTTAATAATGTTTTTTTTTCATGGTATTATATTAATTTGGCCCATGGTATTTGGTCCTGTAATATTCCCAAATGGGAAAAGCAGGAATATAGCACATAATGCTGGAAATAGTAGTGTAGATCAATGCATAAATGTAAGTGACCAATATAGAGCTTCTTTATTCATTATAACAGCAACAAACATGTGTAATATAATGGGCCATAAAGCATAGAACAAGATACAATAAGCCTCCGATGAAGAAAACCCTCAATAAGAGGTGCTGCTACTATATCAAAAATCTCGGAACACTGCTATAGTGCAGTTATAGAAGCACTGCTACAGAAAATGACTACACAAAAGATAATAGGCTTATATATGCCTCAAAAGATACAAAAAATGGAGATATAGGCTTTATACAACCTCCAATGAAGAACCCAAAAGGTTTTTCAGAAATACAACACTATACAGGATGGGAATCAAAGCCCTAGGGATGAAGATTCACTGCAACATATAAACTGGAAAGGTGCATGGCTTATCTAATATTCCAAATATTGTAGCCTCCTCCAATGGATCCTCTAGATGAAAGGTTGATCCCTTCACTAGAAAACCCCCTCCCCAAATGGTGTACTAAAACCACCCTGCAACTCCTCCACGAAAATAATGTAGTCCAGGACAGAAACTGTGTTGTAGGGGAAAATAAATAAGTGGCCTGATGCCAAATGCTACAATAAAGCTCAATATCCTTCCTTACTAACCTCCCAATGGAAAGGAACCCTCCTCGATTGAAAATAAGCACTGAAGTGACCCAAATGTGTTCTCCACTACTACAACCTGCAACACACCATAACTCTTAACAAGATCTACGTTGTATATGAAAGATGGAGCTTGGCCTAATGCCTGAATGTGGAAATATAGTGAAATTATATTCCTATATAATTCTCAAGGAAAGAGGTGGGATTCCTGATTAGGAACACCCTGTGCTAAACAACATTGCAATCTTAGCTAAACAACTGAAGAAAGTTATATGTCTAAAGAGACCACATGATCAAAATATTGTAAACATAACATAACCTGAATATGGCTGCCATCCTCTTCCTTATATAAGTGATGAGTTTACTAACCCTAGGCCCCACTCATTTAAGACACTACTTCCATGCAAAGAGTCTCCAACTAAAACTGCGTTGTCCCATAATGAATGCCACTCCTCCATGACAGCGTTGTTGGTTTGGTCAAAGTTGACCCAGTTTATGTGTTCCAACCCCTTTTCACAACTAAGGGTGCTCAATTAAGCTACGAAGATGTCATACTTTCACATTAGAATTGATTGTATTCATATTAAGGAGATTTATGGATCTCCATATCCTCTTATTCATCAAACAAGGAAGAAAAAAAAAAATTTAATATTCCAACTAGCTCATGGCTAATTGTGAATATTATAGTCCTCCCCTCCCAAATGTTGCTTTTCATCAAGCAATTTTAAAGGTGAGTGCTGCAACTCTTGTCCTCCACCATTGGTGACACCTCCATGTGATAAGCTTTGCTCATAAACCAAGTATCTCTGAATCCATCCCCCCATGACCTCCTCCTCCCAAGTTCTCATGAGATGCAAATGACTCATCCCACAAGGAAGCAGAAGAACCAATGAAGTAATCATGGTTTGCCCAATGTTCTTCTTGAAACATGTAGCATAATAAACATGGAGAGCAGGGAAAATTTTAGGGGCTAATATTCATAGGTAGGCTAATATTCCATGCTTTTTCCAAAAAAAATATTTGCCAATTTCCATTTTTCTAAAGATGAATTCAGCCAAATTTTATAGTATAAAGTTATTTTACCTTATAAATCGTCAATATTATATATTTTCTAATATAAAATAATTAAAAATATAAACATTTTTACAAACTTATCAACAAACATTTTAAAATTTGGATATTAAGGACGAGTACGATTCGCCAAGGTTGCTAAACTTTAAGATAAACTTCCAACCTTAAATTTTTTCCTAATGGAGAGTATCTCTCCCAAAGGGCATGCTCAATCCTCCCATCCTTCCTCCATTCATTCCCATAATAATAACAAGTTCATCATCAATGTATGGGATCAAAACCAAGTACATATAAATAGAAATATGCAAAAATGGGGGTGGGTCATAATCCCACATGTGGAACCGACACAATATATTTCCTGACTGCATTAGATAATGATATGGCAAGTGGTTTCCCCGCCACTTACTTGCTGCCATAGTTTTGTCACGAGTTTTGAAAAGGTCAGAAATTTTTGGTGCCTTTGGAGTGCACCTTGAATGGTAGATCATTTCCTTATACCCTCTTAGGGAGTGGCCATGCTCAACAATGTTTATGACCCAAAGTTGGCCATGAAGTTTGGAAGGAATAATGCTCCTACTTGGAGCAATGGCCTACACATATATGGTAAAGGAGTGAAAATAATCATCAAGTAAAAAATTATGCACATAAACATGATCCTTACCATAAAATCTCCTCATACAAATGGAGTGGCTCATAGATAAATCCCCTCTCATTCCTAAAGAGGAAAGAGGTGGCTATGATAACTCCTCCAAAGATTTATGTATCTCCTCCATCTGCACATGATCCATGCATCTCCTCAAATGCTGATATATCTCCTCTTCAAAGCCTTCCCAAGTACAACCCTCCATAATACTATGGTAGGCTCTCATGGAATAAGTATGGCTGAAGAGATAATATTCATGTGATGCATGTAGTAACTTCTCCTTGAGATTGCAAGCTCTAGATAAGAAGGTCCTACCATGATAGTAGATGATCTCATCTCTCACTAAATATCCCTCCTCTTGTAGCTGGTCATCAAGTATCATGCAAGTAAAAAGATCCTTGGAATAATCCACCAACAACTGGGATTTCCAATATGGATCTACTCTCCAAAGTGACAGCGTTGATGATCTATAATATAAAGCATATATCATATGGTTTTCCTCCTCTTTGACATCTCCCATGCCAAAGTCACATGTTGGAAGGTTGTTATCCTCCCTCTGTTGTTCCTTTCTTAGTGCAGAATTTGAAATGAGAGTGGGTAATGATGATGTTGGGAGAATGTCTCCCTCCTCCTTGAGTATACACAAGACTCTCATCGTTGTACCATGACCTCCCAATTCTCCCACTCCTCCTAGATCTATGAGTGGTGCACCATGATGTGAGACATTCCTCGCCAAATCCTGATTAGGTGGCCTCCCAGGTGGCTTTCCACAAAACAACAATGTCTTATTGGCTAAAGTTATGTGCATAATAGATGGGATTGTTAGGTCCTTGCTTCCACTGCACAAATCCATCTCTTTTTTTTGTGTGGAAGTTGTATTTTAGGGATATGTGTGTGTGTCCTTAATCATGTGATTTTTTCCACTCTTTCCATCCACCCATTCCATCTGCAAAGTCTCCCAATCTGTGGAAACCTTCCCCAAATTAATCAACCACTACACACCCAATATCACATTGGTGTAAGGTATGTTAACTGAAAAGAAGTGATCAGTCAATTTATATGTCCCCATGGTGACAGATAAAGATGGAACATGATGCATGCACTGCATAGTTCTAGCTCCTGGGACCAAAACAAAAAATACCTCAAAATCATCAATGGGTATTGCCCTCCTCTACACTAGTTGGGAATCAATAAAATTGTGGGTAGTCAATCAAAAATGATACCCTCTGATCTAAGATGGAACCTCGAACCCTCAAGGTCAAGTAATTAGGTACTCCTCTCAATGATGCAAGAGCCCCTCCAATTCGAGCAAATGCCCCATCCCCATTTCCTGGTGGTGGTGGATCATCTCTTGCTATGCTAGCATAATGACATCTTTTTGGTTCCTCTTCTTCTTCCTCCTTGTCATCTAAGAAGACATATATATAGTGTGCCTTTCCTGCTACACATCTATGTCTGAGTGCCCATGATTCTAGGCATGTGAAGCAAAGCTTCCTTCTCCTCAAATCTCTTCGGACATCATCACTAAGAGGTATTTTAATTTGGCTCTCTTTTGAGAAAGGAGCCTTCTCTTCTTTTCCCTTTGATGGAAAAGTGAGCTTTTGCTGAAATGTTTATTTTGCTTTTGGCAAGGCATCTTATAGATCTCTAGCCCTTTCAATGGCATCTTGAAGGGTAGTGGACTTGGTAGAAATAACCAACCCATGAATAGGCTCTTCTAACCCATCAATGAACATATAGACCCTTCTTGTTGCAGATAAATCAGGAACCATAACAAAAAGCTTTAGAAATTCATAAATATTAGTTTCTGGATTACCTGATTGTTTGAGCTTTGCTAGCCCCATGAATGGTGCCTCTGGATCTCTTTGATCAAATGTCTCCACCAACCTCCTTGTGAACTCTAAATATGCAGTCACATTGGCATGACCCAATGTAGACAAGCCATGAAACCACCAATCATGTGCCTCACCCTCAAGGTGCAGCACTATTATTTTGATGGCCTCCATCTCTAGTACTTTGTTCAACTAGAAGTAGATGTCTAAATTCTCTACCTATGATTTGGCAGTCCATTTAGGTGACCCATCAAAGTTGGGTAAGAAAAATATGCCCATAGTTCAGTGTAGTTCATGATTCCAAATGAAACCTCCACATCTATTGTGATGCTTGGGTCTCCTATTGTCCTTGATCTGAAAAAATTATTAAAAAATCAAGTGATCCTTTAATCTCTGAGATTGAGACTCATACTCCATGAAATATTCTTCAAGAGTTTCTTGTTATTGAAACCCTTCATTTCCTACTACTAAGAATGTAGGCATTGTAGAGCATTGAGAAACTTGTTGCTGCTTCACTGGTTGATCACTCCATTGATCTCCTTCTTCTGATGGCATATTAGCTTAAGATGCACAAGATGAGCCAAGATTATGCTCCGATACCACTGTAATATTCCCAAATAGGAAAAGCAGGAATATAGCACATAATACTGGAAATAGTAGTGTAGATACATGCATAAGTGTAAGAGAGCAATATGGAGCTTATTTATTCATTATAAAAGCAACAAACATGTGTAATATAATGGGCCACAAAGAATAAAACAAGATACAATAAGCCTCCAGTGAAGAAAACCCTCAATAAGAGGTGTTGCTACTATATCAAAAACTTTGGAAGACTGCTACAACACATTTATACAAGCACTGCTACAGCAAATGAGTACAAAAAATATAATGGGCTGATATATGCCTCAAAAGATACAACAAATGTAGATCTAGGCTCTATACAAGCTCCAATGAAGAACCCAAAAGGGTTTTCCAAAATACACCACTATACAAGATGGGAATCAAAGCCCTGGGGCTAAAGATTCACTGCAACATATAAACTAGAAAGGTGTGGCTAATCTGATATGCCAAAGATTGTAGCCTCCTCCAATGTATCCTCCCAATGAAAGGCTAATCCCTTCAGTTGAAAACCCCCACCCCAAATGGTGTACTGAAACCACCCTGCAACTCCTCCCTGAAAATAACGCAGTCCAAGACAGAAACTGCGCTGTAGGGGAAAATAAATAAGTGGCATGATGCCAAATGCTACAATAAGGCTCAAGGGTCTTCCTTAATAACCTTCCAATGGAAAGGAACTCTCCTCCACTGAAAATAAGCATTGAAGTGACCCAAATGTGTTCTCCACTACTGCAACTTGCAACATAACACAACACTCAACAAGATTTGCACTTTAGATGAAAGATGGAGCTTGGCCTGATGCATGAATTTTGAAATATAGTGCAATTATCTTCCTAGGAGATTCTCAAGGAAAGAGGTGGGATTTCCAATCAAGAACACCCTGTGCTAAACAACACTGCAATCTTAGCTAAACAGCCGAAGAAAGCTATATGTCTAAACATACCATATAATCAAAATATCATAAACATAACATAACGTGAATATGGTTGCCATCCTCTTCCTTATATAAGTGATGAGCTTCCCAACCCTAAGCCCCACTCATTTAAGACACTACTTCCATGCAAAGAGTCTCCAACTAAAACTACACTGTCCCATAATGAATGCCACTCCTCCATGACAACATTGTTGATTTCGTCAATGTTGACCTAGTCTATGTGTTCCAACCCCTTTTCACACCTAAGGGTGCTCAATTAAGCTGCCAAGATGTCCTCCTTTCACATTGGCATTGATTTTATTCATATTAAGGAGATTTATGGATCTCCATATCCTCTTATTCATCAAACGAGGAAGCAAAAACAAAAATTAATATTCCAACTAGCTCATGGCTAATTGGGAATATTACAGGTCCATAGGTTTCAAATATAATTAGATGTTGATTTTTACTCCTATTTGATATATTTTTATCTATTTACCTTACCTTTTTATATCTTTTTTATAAATATGGTATTTGTCCAATGGTATTGATAATAATTTGTCCCATGGTATTTGGCCCATAGGCTTCACCTAAATAAAACTTATTTTTCATTTTTTGTAATTATAAAGAGATTTATGGAGTAAATATAAATGTAGGTTTTATTTATTTACCATATTTCTAGTTTATTTATATGTTTATTTATTTACTATACCTCCTGAGTAAGTATAAAAAGAGGTTTTATTTATTTACCATACCTATAGTTTATTTATATTTTTATTTATTTATCATATCTATTTTTTTTTTGTGTTCATAAAAATCTTCATATTTTAAATTTATATTGTTGAAATAGATAAAATAGCACACACACACTCAATATATTCTATATTATGAATAAAGGAATTACACACATATTTATACAAGCAATAGTCTCAAGATAGGAATTCTATCTTAGACGTACATTAGTGTGGTTGAGAGATTCTCTCAACCACACACTAAACTAGGAGAAACTATATTCTAGCTAATTCCTATTATGTAGGAACAAACTCCTCAAATGGAGAATTACAACCATAGACAAGTAGGAATTAATTATTTCTAACTCCCCCCCTTAATGACTACTTGTCATGATAGTGCTTCACAAAGTCTTGTTGTGGTCAAACATAATAAAGAATATGTCGACGTCCATATAAAAGAGCAACCATTTACCGGAATGCATGAGTACCAACCGCTGCACCCGCTAGTCCTGTAGGATGTCCTTCGCATACATGATTCTGTCGACTGTTATCACTGCATATATGTACCTGCAAATCCATCACCATCAGGCTAATTGCATGTGCGGAACCTCCAAAAACACAATCTGCCTCCCTCGGACAGATCCGCAACTTCTCTGATCTGCTTCTCCGCAAATCGTCAAACGAAGTTGAGGCTTCCCGCGGATCTTTCAATCTGCCTCTCTCGGATAGGTCCGCAACTTCTTCGATCTGCTTCTCCGCAAATCATCAAACGAAGATGAGGCTTCCCGCGGACCCCCATGAAGTTGAGTTGGCGTCTTCCTGAATAAAAAATCGTGCACTTCCGCGCCATTCCCGTGATTTGGCGCATTGGCATGAGTATGTACTGAACAGTCATGCCAATTGTACTTCTCAGCACAACTGTCAGCTAAGAAAGCATGCCAACCCCCTTCTCCTCAGAGATCGATCAATCCTCTGAGACTGAGCCAGGTGTTACTGCAGTCCACCTGCTCGATTGAGCACAAAGCTTTGCTGAGCACACAGCTCTCATGCACACGTGGCCACTCGTGTACATGCAGCCACAAAGGCACCTCAAGCCACAAAGGCAACCAGCCACAAAGCCTCTACAGATGGTTTTTGGATCACCACCAACCATCACTTTACAGTGACAAAAGATGGTTTCAGGCTAACCATAAACCATTACAAAGTGGTTTTAATATCACCACGAAATTTCAAATGCCTTTAAAAGGCTTACATTTCATTCCACATTTTGGAGTTTCTAGGTACATACAATGACCATTACAACAACTGGACTTGCTTATAACATGCTAGGGAGTCTATTCCACAAACCACACTAACTCAAACAAAAATATATTTTGCTGTCCACCACAAACGTTGTCGCTGTTGCTTTACCTCATCTGTTCTTTGTTCACATCTTGGGCATCCTTGTCTATTCAAATAACTTCTTGTAAATCCACGTCTCACCTGTCATTCATTAGAGTTGCAAATTCTAACAAAATAACTTTGCCTACATTGAGTTAGCTAGGCTCAATAAGGCTCAATAATATTTAAAACATGATTCCAAGAAAATACAACATAAACTCTTCAAATTTAATTTCTCTATCTCTGCCCATAGATGCTTATTTTCCAAGCATACCAGTAATCATTCCAACGATACCTATGAGGGGTCAACTGATAAAGAAACTGAAACATTGGCACTCACAGCCACACGAAGAGAACACAATTTTCCCTTCAAGAACATTAATGCAGGACTCCACGGTCCAATCTTCCATTGCGTTTCAGTATCCACTCCCTTGGCAACACAATGCCACTTCCCCTACAGTATCAAGGCTAGTTACTGCATTCAAGCATGCTGCCTCATGCTCGCCACTTTCCATCACAATTTACTCCTCTGATCACACTAGGCACACACAACCGTGATCATCATGCAGCTCCAACCACTACCCTTTGATGCCATTTTCATTGTTATGTCATCATCGTATCTGGTAGTAGAACATTCCTGCAAATAAAATTGTTGGAACGGGCAATTCCAACAAAAAAAACTGGCACTTGTGACAATAGTTGCCCAAACTAAATGTCACAACATTTACTTTAACCAGATTTACATGACCACTCTTAAAAAAACATGACATCATGCCAAATTTCAACAACAAAATTGAGCATCAATGCTTGACAATGCTACTATCATGCTTCAACACCTCAATTAAATACCTCTACCACTGAAAGCAATCTATTCTGAAAACCAACAGCACCAACTACCTGCATGAGATTCATTCCACTCCATGACATACGCAAAGTAGCCAACTCCCATAATATCATACCAAAGCTAAAAATGCAAAAATGAGCATCTTGGGAGATTTTTTTATTTACCATTTTGATATTATTATCGAAATCCCCGGCCGATGAAGGACCATTTCTTATTGTGTCTATCAAACTGCTTAATATTAATCATCATCACAGGTATGCTCGTTCCATCTATAATGGCTGCTACAGTGCCGAATGCCATAAGGCAGAGATCAAATGAATCGGCATACTTAAAAAAAATTTCCATATCATTAGTATTTGCACCATAGAGATCAAACCCAAGAGCATAGTCACCAGGACTCAAAAGATGGCCCAGATGAGTTTTCACTGTAAAAATAGTGTCATTCTTTCCAAATTCTGAAACACGGGCTACCTGTGCCTCTGCCAATGAATACTTGATACCACCCACAGTAGTCAAACCCATCTCAACTTCAATATCCAATACAATATATTCAGCCAACTGCCTGTTTGAAAGGAGCGGCTTAAAAGGAACCCTCCAATACTGATTCGCGTCCATAAAAGCATGCCTCGAAGTAAATGGGTCAAGCAGCATAATATTGGTACTCACTTTTGTGCACAGAACAAGGGAACCCAAGTTACCCAAGCTTGCCGCAATCTTTGGAGGGAGGAAAATCAAATCCTCCTTGTAAATAGGGAAAATCTGAACAGAGAAAGTGTACTTATAATTGTATGTATTGCTCTTTGAATCCTGAGACACACGTTGTTTTTCATTGCGATTCAAAATGGGCACCACATTGCCCAAAAAGCTCACAAACCTAACTGCATGACTTCTATTAGCAAAGAAAAAAAAAAATCAACCCCCTCATGCACTTGTTTAACATTGACTGCCTGAGAAGCTGCGCCGTGCTTGAGAATCAACTGAAATGTATTATGGCTAATCTTTAGCCCAGTTGCTCCAGTCTTCATCAGGTCAACTTGATTGCTCCGGGCAGTAAAAACAATCATGGCCGATTCATCCCCCGCAAGGCATTCTGCAAGACGCATTTGGCGACCCTGACGCCCATCGCTTCGACCCTTCCGGAAAACCAATTTTGAATCTACCACTTTCACCTTTAGCGTATGCCCATCTGAACGACTTCTCTCAGTGGCTCTTCTTCTGCAGAATTGAGGCAGACGCCCATCCCAAATGGTGGAAAGTGCCTCCAAAATAGCCAGTGATTGCTCTGTCATGCCTCGTATGATCCTCCCGTAGATTCTACGATCCACTCCAGCTCCTTCACCACATCGCCCATTTTGGGATGATTCACAGCCGAATCCCCAACGCAGCGCAACGATAAACTAACAAAAATTTCAATAACTGTTTTAGAAATTGGAGAATCTTTGAGAAAGGAGACGAGTATGTGGCGTCAGACTGCCTTCAGTCCATCAGTATCCATTGTGGTATCCGCTGTGGGCAGATTCTTAGAAACAATAGCCACGCCTCTTTCCAAACGCAGCGCCCACGGTCTTCAAATCTTCTGCCAGTTGCTTCTCACACAGTGCTCCTCAGGGAGGTAGCACTCTTCAGATGGACAAACCCAAAACAAAATAAACTGCAAACAAAACTCTCTATCTGCTATTTCCATCAGCCCATGAGGGGCCGAGGCCCAGGCCCTTACGGGCTCTGGCTCCGATACCAAGATAAAATAGCACACACACACTCAATATATTCTATATTATGAATAAAGGAATTACACACATATTTATACAAGCAATAGTCTCAAGATAGGAATTCTATCTTAGACGTACAGTAGTGTGGTTGAGAGATTCTCTCAACCACACACTAAACTAGGAGAAACTATATTCTAGCTAATTCCTATTATGTAGGAACAAACTCCTCAAATGGAGAATTACAACCATAGACAAGTAGGAATTAATTATTTCTAACTGAAATTTATTTTTAATTGTTTATTTATATGGTTATGTAAGTTATTTTTAAAGCGAACATTATTTATATTTTATTTAAAAAAAATAGGTTTTTTTATTTTAAATTGTTATATCTTTATGTAATATTTAATTATAATGAACAACCTAAATAGAAACTTATAAGTTTCGCTTCAGTGAATATTTGTATTTCAAACTCCATTATGTACTCCTTGTAGGAGTTCAAAACCAATGCTTTCACTCTCCTTATATGAAGAAAAATTCCTATCATGCTCCACAAAGTCTATTCCCAAACCATGTTTAACAACAATAGAGGTAACTTACAGCATCCATGTTACTGAGTCATATTTAATTTTTATATTTTTTATCCATGGAATAGCTCTAAGTATTTAACAAATTTGAGAGAATTCTGAACTAATGGCCCAAAGAAAATGGCCTTCCCTCCTCTTATCATCAATAGTAGCTCATCCGAGCTTCGAAGGTCTCATGGCTACGATGATGGATGGTACGCACACACTTCCTACATACATGTTGCATCAAAAGTGCAATTACTCTACCATCCAACCCGAAACCATAACCGAGCTCCCCCATGAAGATTATAAGTACAAAAACATATGCAACTAGCTGCACTTCTACTCTTATTTTTTTCCTATATTCAACTAGCACAACCACATTTACCAATGTTGTTGATATACGCCAATAAGCGTATACGACATCTACAACCACATTAGTAAATGTGTTTGATATATATCGATAGCCATATATCTACTACATTAATAATTATTATATGTATCTTATTAAAAGCTAACTATTTCTCAAACTATATTATTATATAATATTATATTAATATTCTAATAGTTATTTATCAAACTATAATATAATTAAAATACAACATGAAATAATAATTTTTTTATGGTAAATAATTATTATATATTTATTAATATAATTTTCAATATATTTTATATGCATAATGAGAGCATATTAATAATATTAACTATATACATAAAATATATGTTAAAATTATATATATATATATATATATATATATATAATACTATTTTAATGAATTAACCCATGAGACTATTATTATAAACCAAAAGAAGGTATATACATAAACTCAAGGAATTAATATTATAAAATTCAAGGTATTAACAAACCCAAGAGATTATTAATATTGTAAATCTAACTAATTAATGTTATAAACATACGACATTAGTATTAAATATAATATAGTATTAATATTAAAAATAAAATAATATTACTTATAGAGAGTGTTATATATATATATATATATATATATATATATATATATATATATATATATATATATAAACTAAAATCTCAATATTATGAAATGAAGAGATTAATATTATAAACCCAATGGACCAAGGGATTATTAATATTATAGAATTTTGGGATTAATATTCTAAACAAAAGAGAGTATTAGTATTACAAACCCTTGGAATTAATGTTATAAACCGAAGGGATTAATAAACAGAAAGAATTATTAATATAATAAATCCAATGGATTAATATTATAAACCATTTTGATTAATTTTTTAAACAGAATAAATTACTAATATTATAAACCAAAATTATTAATCAACCGAAGGGATTAATATTGTAACTCGTTGGGATTAATAAACCCAAGGGATAATTAATATTACAAACCCAAAGGATTAATATTATAAACCCAATGAATTAATAAAACCACAGTATTATTATATTATAAACCGAATGGATTAATATTATAAACACAAGGGATTATAAAAACTGAGGGATTAATATTAAAAATTAGGTTTGATATGATAAAAAGCCCACTAGGGTTAATGTTATAAAAATTATAAATCGAAGGGATTAATATTATAAATCCAATTTATATAAACTGTAAGATTAATATTATAAATTCTATGAATAATATTATACCATAAGTATACGAACCCTTATATTAATAAACCCAAGATATTGATATTATAAACCTAATGGAATAATAAACTCTAGAGGTTAATACTAAAATCCCAAATGATTATATACCCAAGGGAATAATATTAAACCAAGGGGATTAATATTATAAACCCAAGGTAAGAAAACCCTAAGATAAATATTTTAAACCCTAAAATAAACATGGTTAACTATGGTTTATCACGGTTGATTTTCACATTGAGACCATCTTTGTCATAATACGACGTTGGACCATCATTGATTTTCATATTGAGACAATATTTGTCACAATGTGACATTGGAGGATGCTTAATTGACAATGGTTTACCATTTTTTATTATTGTTTACCATTGCTGACCATGGTTTATGATGGTTGAGAATGGTTCAATTTCATATTGAGAACATCTTTGTCACAATGAGATGTTGGACCATGATTGATCAAGGTTGACCATGATTATAAACCCAAGGACTAATATTATAAAGCCTAATAATAAAACAAATGGTTTACCATTGTTGATCATGGTTGAGTATGGTTGACTATGGTTTATTTTCATATAGAGAAAATATTTTTCATAATATGACGTAGGACCATGGTTGACCATGACTATAAACCCAAGGGATTTATATTAAAACCTATGAATAATATTATAAACCATATGAATAATATTATATCCTATGTATATAAACCCTTAGATTAATAAACCCAATGGATTGATATGATAAACCCAAGGGAATAATAAACCTAAGGTGTTAATACTAAAATTTCAAGGGATTATAAACCCAAGTGAATAATATTATAGCCCAAGGGATGAATATTATAAATATAATCTAAATAAACACTAAGAAAAATGTTTTAAACCCTAAGATATATATTGTAAACCTTAGAATTATCATGGTGGACCATTTTTGATTTTCATATTGAGACAACCAAGGGGATTAATATTATAAACCGAAGGTAAATAAACTCTAAGATAATTATCATCATACCTAAAATAAAAATGGTTAACTATGGTTTACCACAATTTATTTTCACATTGAGACAATCATTTTCATAATGCAACATTGGACCATGGTTGATCATGGTTGATTTTCATATTGAGACAATTTTTTTCATAATGTAACATTCGATAATGCTTAACCATGATTGACCATGGTCAATGAAGATTGAAAATAGTTTACCATTGTTGGCCATGGTTGATGATGGTTGACAATGGTTCATTTTCATGTTGAGACAATCTTTGTGAGAGTAAGATGTTGGAGCATGATTGATCAAGGTTGACAATGATTATAAACCCAAGGGATTTTTATTAAACTGGAGGACTAATATTATAAACCGTGTGAATAAACCCAATTGTTTACCATTATTGATCATGGTTGAATATGATTGACCATGGTTGATTTTCATATTTAGACAATCTTTGTCATAATATGACATCGGACCACGATTTACCATGATTAGAAACCAAAGGGATTTGTACTTAAATCTATGAATAATATTATAAACCCCATAAATAATATTCTACTCTATGTTCCCAGATGCGGGTGCTGATTGAGGCTTTGGAATTGATGGTTGGAGGTGGAGACAAGTGACTGTGCCACTTGCCCTCTCCACCACGTGGTACTTAAGCCATAAATGGTCGTGAGCAGGTTCCACTCCAGAGCCGACTCAATCACCTTATGTGCATTAAAGTCGACCTCCTCTACACTCATTGCTCTGCAATGTCGACCTCTCCCACCCGTTATCACTCTTCCGCCCCTGCTCTTAGCTTCAATTTGCCCCGCAAGCTCAACACTTGCTCGCCATTTCTTTTTCTCCTGTGTTTTGCTCACCCTCAGACTCTTAGCAGCATCTCTGCTATGAGCTCTTAGCTTGGCGTTCTTCTGCACACGTCTAGCCATTTTCCCATTGCTTCGCCCACTGGTTTGCCCTATGCTTCACCATCCAGTCCACCCATCTTCTCACCCACTAGCTCGCCCTTCTCCTCTCCTTCGAATAGACCCCTTGCAGCTTCCAGACTTACCCCTTAGCCTTCATCTTGTGCTCATTCCAAGCAGGCTTCCAGCAAGCATAACATGTCATGCCGGCAATGCATGAGGTGCAGACGTGGAGGCGGTGGCAGAGGAGGCAGAGGCAGAAATAGATGTGGGCTTCATATGGGGCCTTCGGGTGTTAAAACCAATTTCCCTCCTCCCTGCAATGAAGTGTGTTTTGTTTTCTCTAGCAGTCTGAACAAACCTCGGGTCATGGCAACCATCTTAGTGGTCTTTCAGGAGGAGGCCTCCAGCAATTTGGGGACTGATGTGGTCAACATGGCCTCTAGCTCTCGTACTCGCAAGAGAAAGTCGACTTTCAGTGTAGAGCTACCTCAATTCCATCGAAAAGAAACTGGAAATCCTCTCAAAACCGCCTCCATGACCTCCAGTAGTAATGACACCAGCAACGATGACTCCGGTAACTCAGATAGCAAAGGTTCCAGTTCTCCTTCTAAGGCTGAGTTCTCATTTTCGCCAATCAACCCAAAGGTGAACGACTCAAAGGCAGAATATTGATGCCCTGTCGTGGAGGAAGACCCTCCCGAAGAGTAGCTAGTATGTGGCATGGTCGTTCTTGTTTTTTGAATCATTTTGTCTATGTCTGTATGCATAATTGTCTAGGATGCTATCTGTTTTGGAAAAATTTTAATGTGCTAGTTTCCCACCCTTGGGTAGCAGTTTTTTGTTCAGTTTCCCGTATATGGGTGATCAAAATTAGTTGGTTTACAAATCATTATGCGTCTTTTTCTACAGATTCCCTCCAAGCTGGCTAATTTTCATTAACTTTGCCTACTTGGGAGCGGAAGCCCACCTTGTAAATTATGTTTTCATTAATAGATTAAACAGACTTAGGAAAAAAAAATATTCTACTTTATGTATATGAACCTTTATATTAATAAACCCAATGGATTGATATTATAAACCCAAGGGAAAAATAACCCAAGGTGTTAATACTAAAATCTCAAGGCATTGTAAATCTAAGTGAATAATATTAAAACCAAAGGGATAAATATTATAAACCTAAGGTAAATAAACCCTCAGAAAAATATTTTAAACCCTAAGATAGATATTGTAAACCTTAGAATTATCATGGTTGACCATTGTTGATGTTCATATTCACACAATATTTGTCACAATGTGATGTTGCCTCGTGCTTGACCATGGTTGACCATGGTCGATTTTCATATGCAGGAATATTTTATCACAATGCAACGTTCGACCATGGTTGATTTTCATATTGAAAAAACATTCATCATAATGTGACGTTGGACTATTGTTAACCATGATTATAAACCAAGAGGATTCATATTAGACCAAAGGATAAATATTATAAACTAGATGAATAATATTAAACCATAGGAATAAGAACCCTTAGATAAATGAACCCAAGGGATTAATACTAGAAACCCAATGGAATAATATTAAACCCAATGAATAAATATTATAAATCCAGTGTATATAAACCCTAAGATAAATGTTTTAAATAAAAAAATAAACATCGCTGACAAGGATTTACCATGTTTGATTGTCATATTCAAACAATATTTTCCACAATGTGATGTTGGACCATGGTTGATTTTTATATTGACACAATCTTTGTCACAGTGTTAACACTAGACCATTGTTGGCCACTATTGACCATGATTATAAACCCAACAGATTTTTATTAAATTTCATGGTATTTTAAACCCAAGTGAATAATATTAAAACCCAAGGGATTAATATTATAAACCAAAGGTAAATAAACCCCAAGACAAATACTTTAAACCCTAATATAGATATTGTAAACCTTGGAATTATCATGGTTGACCATTTTTTATTTTCATATTCAGACAACCAAGGGGATTAATAATATAAGCCCAAGGTTTATAAAGCTTAAGATAAATATTATAACCCATAAAATAAGCATTGTTTACTATGGTTTACCACGATTTATTTTCATATTGAGACAATCTTTTTCATAATGCAATGTTGGACCATGGTTGACCATGGTTGGTTTTCATACTAAGACAATATTTGTCAAATGTGACATTGGAGGATGCTTGACCATGATTGACCATGGTCGACAACAATTGCCAACGGTTTACCATTGTTGATCACGGTTAATGATTGTTGAAAATGGTTCATTTTCATATTGAGACAATATTTTTCACAATGAGATGTTGGACCATTATTGATCAAGGTTGACCATGATGATAAACCCAAGGGATTTCAATTAAACTCAAGGACTAATATTATAAACTCTAGGAATAAACATAATGGTTAAAATCAAGGGATTTTTATTAAACTGGATAACTATTATTCTAAACCCTATGAATAAACCCGATGGTTTAGCATTGTTGATCATGGTTGAATATGGTTGGCCATAGTTAATTTTCATATTTAGACAATCTTTGTCATAATATGACATCGTACCACAACTGACCATGATTATAAACCAAAGGGATTTATATTTAAACCTATGAATAATATTCTACCCTATGTATATGAACCCTTAGATTAATAAGCCCAAGAGATTTATATTATAAACCCAAAGGAATAATAAACCCGAGGTGTTAATACTAAAATATCAAGGGATTATAAACCTGAGTGAATAATATTAAAACCCAAGGGATTAATATTATAAGCCTAATGTAAATAAACCCTAAGAAAATTATTTTAAACCCAAGGGATTTTTATTAAACCAAAGGACTACTATTATAAACCCAATGGTTTACCATTGTTGATCATGGTTGACTATGGTTGACCATGGTTAATTTTCATATTTAGACAATCTTTGTCATAATATGACGTCGGACCATGATTGACCATGATTATAAACCAAAGGGATTTATATTTAAACCTATGAATAATATTATAAACCCTATGAATAATATTCTACCCTATGTATAAGAACCCTTAGATTAATAAGCCCAAGGGATTGATATTATAAACCCAAGGGAATAATAAACCCAAGGTGTTAATACTAAAATATCAAGGGATTATAAGTCCAAGTGAATAATATTATAAACCCATGGGATTTTTATTAAACCGTAGGATTAATATTATAAACCCTCTAAAAAATATTAGCCCATAAAATAAAGCCCAAGGTTTATAAAGCCTAAGATAACTATAAGCCCAAGATTTATAAAGCCTAAGATAAATATTATAACCTATAAAATAAAAATTGTTTACTATGGTTTACCATGACTGATTTTCATATTGAGACAATCTTTGTCATAATGCGACGTTGGACCATGGTTGACCATGGTTGATTTTCATATTGAGACAATCTTTGTCACAATGTGACATTGGAGGATACTTGACCATGATTGACCATAGTCGATGACAATTTCCAATGGTTTACCATTGTTGACCACAGTTAATGATTGTTCAAAATGGTTCATTTTCATATTGAGACAATATTTGTCACAATGAGATGTTGGACCATGATTGATCATGGTTGACATGATGATAAACCCAAGGGATTTCTACTAAACTCGAGGACTAATATTATAAACTCTAGGAATAAACCTAATGGTTAAACCCAGGGGATTTTTATTAAATCAGAGGACTACTATTATAAACCCTGTGAATAAATTCAATGGTTTAGCATTGTTGATCATGGTTGACTATGGTTGGCCACGGTTGATTTTCATATTTAGACAATATTTGTCATAATATGACGTCGTACCACAACTGACCATGATTATAAACCAAAGGGATTTATATTTAAACCTATGAATAATATTCTACCCTCTGTATATGAACCCTTAGATTAATAAGCCCAAGGGATTGATATTATAAACCCAAGGGAATAATAAACCCAAGGTGTTAACACTAAAATATCAAGGGATTGTAAACCCGAGTGAATAATATTGTAAACCCGAGTGAAAAATGACACTCTGAGATAGTTTCCAAACAGCAAAGGAGCACACAATGCCTACGAGTCTGCGTTCGAGTGCTTGGCTCGGCGCAGACGGGTGGACAAGAGCCTCTACGCAGGACAATAGAATTGCAGACAGATCGCTCGCCATACAACATTTCAAACTCCAAATCGAGAGCCATAATAAACCAGGGGAGGTGCACAAGGCATCGACGCTTCGAGGGAGTAGACTTAATGGATCACAGGGTGGCGGATTTAATGATCTCATTAATGCCTCTGTGGGAGGCCACATGGCCACCCCACGCAATCGCCCTTGGGATGTGGCTTGGGACAGATGTCCCATCATGCCCGAGTGTCATCCGCATCCAGAGTACTTTTAATCATATTGTTAGAGTGAATACAACTTTAATTTTTTTTTATTAATAATTATATTCTTAGATATTAAGAAGTAAAGATTATAATTCTTATTTATCAAAATTAATGTTAATATTTTTTTTTTAACAATATTAATATTCTTAATAGTATTAGACCTAATTTAAATTTTAATCTCAGCTCTATAACTTGTTGTTTTGTATATATGTAATTATTATATTAATGAAATTTTAATATTATAATGTAAAAAATAGCCATGTAAATATTAGAATGTAAGTATTATTAATTATTAATACTAACATTAATAGTATTTATATTAGGAACATTAACGATAATATCATTTATACTTTTAATGATATGGTTAGAGTGAATAGAAATTTTAATTTTTTTTATTGATAATTATATTGTTAATTATTAAAAATTAATATTATTATTCTTATTTATTAATATTAATTTTAATATTATATATTTAACAATATAAATATAATTAATCATATCAATATTATAATGTAAATGTTATTATCTTAATAATATTAAATGTTAAAAAATTAAAACAGTTAATATTACAAATATTATTTTTTAAACATTATTAATATTATATTATTAATAATATTCCTTTGAATATAAAGTTCCATTCTTATTTTCATTATTTGTCATAATATTAATAATAATAATATACATTAAAATATTATTTTTAAATTTAACATAAACTTTACTATAAACCCAAAATTGTAACAGTATAAACATTAAATTATTATAACAATGTAAACAATAAATTTAATTTAAATTTAACTAATATTATAACACTATAAACATCAAAATATTATAACAATATAAACATTAAATATAATTTACATTTAATCTTTACAGGAAATTAAATGACAATATTTTTTTTGAAAAATATGAAAAACTTTATCTTGATTAAGATTTCAAGAAACATTCAACTGTATCTTTTGTGTGCTGTAGGTTGTCTTGAATATTTTGATGAGAATAACTAAATATATTATCCAAAACCTTTTATTTTATTCTTCCACTAAATTTTCAATTGAAGTTTGACAAACTATGAACCAATTTCAATAGAAACAACACAAAGAAAGTCAATCTCTCATAGAATCAAACTGAAATTAATAAAATGCAGGCCCCCAAAAAGCCAGGGAATAAATTAAAACTCTCTTTTGAAAACTCGAATGATTTTGAAACCATCCTCATCGCATAAGTAAAGTGACCTGAAATCTTCTCCTAAAATAATTAAAAAAAAACCTAGTCCAAAATATTTCTTTTATTTATTCTATTAATTCATTTATAATTACATTATTGTCGGGTTTTAGAAACAATTTAAAGGGACTTCGTATTTTGGACAATAATATATTAGAATTTATTGAAATGGCATTAATAGATAATATAACAGAGAATAGTTGTTGCATCATACTGTGCATAGACAAAAATAAAAAATAAATAAATAATTAAAAAAAAATATTGATTAATCTCTAAATGCTATATGTATTGACAAAACAATAAAAGTTGACAGTTCTGGTACAACCATTAACTCTTAACTGTTCAAAGAATAGAAACCGAAAACATGCATATACATAAGCAAAAGCCTGGCATAAGTGCCCAGTACTCAAATTAATTGAATAGATACAAACTAAACTCTACGAACACCATTTTCTGGCTAAAGACTGAGTAGTTCTGCAAAATATACAACTTAACCCTAGCCATAAAAGGAACCATGATCTTTGTTCGACTTTCCTATTGACGTTGAATACTGAAAACATGACAAATTCATTCAAGAACAGCAGGAAACCCTAATGGGTACCTGGAAAAATTGAAGAAGATGGAATTGATACAACTAGACCGTACCTGCAAACCAAAACGGTAAGCAAACACAGCAGTAATATTAGAAGGCTAATGACACATCATCCTACAAGGCTAATGACACTCTTGTCACTCCCAAAGTAGTTTGTAAGGACGCCCATTCTTCCCAGCATAGCCACGTCGTGTTCCGAGTCGATCAAGTCGTCCATGAGATTCACGTAAAAATTGACTTCAAATGGCTTGCACATCTCATAAGTAATCAAGTTACGGAATATTATCTCTGTCCGCTCCATGATACATAGTGGAGGGAGAAAAATTGTGGCGCTCTTCTGCCCAAACCTAGTCCCTCCGTCTCCGCGTGAGAGGTAGGACCAGCCCTCCATTTTAGCGTAAAGGCGGTAGGGCTTATTGCCCCGGCATGAGTATGCCGTAAGGGGTGCGGAGACTACCCATCTGCGTCATGCTCGACTTCAGCGATTTTATCGCTCACTACGTATCACTGCTTACGTGTTGAGATTCATTTCTCTCACGTATATTCACGATCGTTTTTTCACACATCTTTATCTGTCAATTTAAATAATAAAAAATTATAATTAGAAATGGTGGGTATGTGTGTTTTTATATATATATTTGTGAATGTTTATTGTGGGTCTCTCAAAGGTATATGTGATTATAAAAGAGGTTATACATATTGATAATTTATTAGAAGTAATTTTCCAAGAGAATAATGATGTTTTAATCACCATTAGATTAACGATCATTTAAAATTAATTTAGAAATAAAAAAGAAAAATAGAGTAGCATCTAATTTTTTTACATTTTATTAGTTTGCGGGGTTATAGTAATGGATTGTTGACTTATAAATAAAGAGGTGGCAAAGATACTTTGTTAGCTACATTGATAAAAACTTATGCTTGACAATTATCTAGTGTTTGTTGTTTACATGTGGATCTATTATTCACTATAAGTTGGCTCCTCAAAAGATGAGGTTTTCTCTTTGAGCCACTACCTATCTCAACCCATAAAATGCTTACCTATAGTTCACATGTGTATAATTGGACTCCATCTTAGTTTGGGTATAGAAGTAATGACTATATAAACAACCCAAAGTGTCTGTGTATTCCTTGTTTGCATGTTTCATTGCTATTCATGTCATTGTCTTAATAAGTATATCGATCTCGTTTCTAGATTGTGAGTTATCTCTATCTTTTCTTTGATTCATTTAGATCATCTTTAATTCCTTTTGGATCTGAGTATTCACTTTTTCCCATATTCTCTATTCTCGTCATTCTACATTTGATTAGGATATGTTTATTCAAAATCCCATCAAAATACCTTCATTTGAATCCATCCCCATTTCTTCTATCACATGACCAAATCTCATTAGCCCTAATTATTTTTATTTAGGTCAATCAAATATATATCTTTCTCATTGGGGCTATGAGCCTATGCTTTAGCTAGGATTATTCAACCCTTAGATATAGGTCAGCACCTAAAAACACGAAGTCTTCTGTCGAATCTATGAACTACCTCAAACCATGGAATTCTTAGCTACAAGTCACATGTAGTATTTAGCTCCATTTTAGTTGTGGTGCAAAACTATTGCCTCGACCAGTGAGCCAATGTGTTTGTGGGTTTCTTATTTGCCAATTTCACTATTGTTTATGGCATGGCCTGAATAATTATGTCCTTCCTCATTCTATTTTTGAAATTCTCTTCGTATTTTACTTTTTAACTAAAAGAATTCAAGCCTGACCTAGCATAATTGAACCCTCTTGGTGACAATTGACTCTATTTCTCATATACTCTACTTGAGATCTTTGCTACATCAAAAGATATTCATTTGAGATATCTATCACACTTTGAAATGTAATTATTTAGTATATTATAAATTCATAAATTTAATACCATAAAAAATTAACAAAATTCACATTAACCCTAAAGTAAAGCATAAATGATAATATTATTTTATTATATTCATGAAATATTATACTTTAATGTAAGAGTATTAAAGTAAACTTAACCATTCTTTTTTTCAATCATCGTTTTGAGTAACATACAATCAATTTTAATATAAAGAGGTTCTAATAATAGAATCAATTGAATACCTTGTATTAAAGTTTAATGTATACATTCACCATTCATAAAACCTTATAATCAATTTACATTCTTAATTGTAATTTACGGATGTTGTAGAAACCAGACCCCTAAGTACTATAAGGATAATGTATATGCAACAATTGTTAAATTCTAAATATTTAAATGAATTTTGAAATTACGATGCAATTCTATGTGACTTGGTAAATGAAAAAAATTGGATACAATATCATCCAATGCATACAAATAATGTTCAATTATGTATGTTAAGTTGAAAATGGGTAATTGTAATCCTATAGTATAGTACTCAAACAGGGAAATTTCTTTGTAACATGACCTAATTCAATATGAATTTATCTTATTTTTCAATATTTAGCCAAAATTTGTATCTGTGAAATTTTTTTAACCTATTACAAAAGTCCATAAAATAATGACAGAGTACTACCAAATATATGATGGCAGAAACCCTAGATCATAGAGAAAATATTACAAACATCTATTTTTACTGATATATAGATTTGCAGTGAGCAGTCCATGTATAAGGGCCTTAAAATGCATCAATCACCATACTTCTTGCCCCTAACCATAAATCTAAAAGTAACCAACTATACCAAGTGGAAGAGGTAAATGTGTGGAATGAATAATTCCATAAAATTGTAGCTACAAATAATAATAGAGAACTCAAGATAGTATATGCAAAATTGCTAAGTATAATTAACAAACTTAAAATCTAAGGTCATGGGCATCATACTGACTTGACTGAATTAAAATCAAACAAAGTTTAAGTCAAAGGTTGGGGACATCATACTGAATTGACTGAATTGAAATCAAGCAAACTTTAATTCAAAGCTCTGGGGCATCATAATAACTTGAATGAATTGGAATAAAAAATGCATTTTGGAAATTTTAGATAATTTAGGTTGATCCACCTAAATATTTCCTATGTACAATTACCATGCCAAGCCTATAAAAAAGAATAACCACTTCAAGCATTTCATAAATTTCTCCCTAGCTTACTAATCAACATGAAATCCTTGCATGACCTTGCATTTAACATTAATGATTCCTTGATACTTTTTCATTAGGTTGATAGTAACCTAATTTTGAATATTTATGATTGTTTTCAAAACCTTTTACACCAACCATTTCTATTTTGAATCCTTTGGGGTTGAAAATTTAAATTGGGGAATTAAAGAAGATGGGAAACTAGTGTGTAGATCAACTTTCCATCTTTTGAAGCATGCTAGATCCAATTTTCAATATGAACATATAGGAAGGGGTTGTTGTAGATCAATGAATTCGGGCGGTATGTTGTTCAAAGATCACATAATTTTATTATTATTATGAAACTGAAATATTTTCAATAATCTTATAACTCCATGCCCACTTGTAGTAGAAATAAATATTTGACTTTTTGTTTAGAGAGATAGAAGAGGAAGTGATGAAGATATGGTAATGGAGAAAACTCATACGAAGATATTTGGTGAGTTGGATGGATAGCTTGATAAGTACATTAAGGTCCCATGGTATCAGTGTTATATACTAATTCTAATATAACAAAATATATGCCAATACACTAAAATATTTTATAATGATTTTTTTGAAACATTTTCGAAAACTTTATTGATCTTACAACTTACTTCATAATTTTCATTACCAATTTTAGTTTGATCTTAAAATATTCTAACATTTAATTGAAAATTTTATCTACACATAAATCTTATTCTTTTAGAAACAATTTTATATGTTTTCGAGTTTCTCTCAACTCATTTCTTCATTAAAAGAAAATGAGTACAATGAATAGTTTTTATAATATGATTATGATTTCTTTTGGCTAAATATAATGCACCTTTCCAAA
The DNA here is from genome assembly GCA_034641835.2 of Pinus albicaulis. Taxonomy (NCBI): domain Eukaryota; kingdom Viridiplantae; phylum Streptophyta; class Pinopsida; order Pinales; family Pinaceae; genus Pinus; species Pinus albicaulis. Next base: position 234,088,294 of record CM076571.1, read on the forward strand.
ATGTAAACAATGTTGATAAATACAAAAAAAAATTAAAAATTATTACCATGAAAATAAAGATAGAAAGCAAACATAACTATAACTTGTAATTACATAAAATTATAATTTATGATAGGTATAATGGTTAATTATAATAATCTTAAATTAAATGATTTTTTTTTTGTATCTAATGTTATAATGAATAGTTTTTGGATATTTTTTTAGTATAATATATATATATATATATATATATATATATATATATATATATATATAATTTTGGAATGAATTTTTATAATTTTAATTTAATTATTAGTAATTATTAAAATGATGGTAGAGATTTAATTTCCACTAAATATTTTAGAATATTCATATTAGCATACACAAATGAGAGGTTGATATTTATCTCCAAAATACTTATACTCTCTCTTTCATTTTAGTTAAATTAATTAAGTAAAAAATGTCATATGAATAAGTGTTATATGGAGTGACTTATGGTTTTTTGAGCATGTGGTACTGATAAACCATGGTATTGGCCCATAATATTGTAGCAAATCTTATTTATAGATTAAAAATATCCATGGTAAAGTGAAAGTAAATCTCTACGGTTAAGAATTTTGTTGCAATTTTTTTAAAATATGTATAAGTTTAACTTAGATTTTAATGTTAGTTATAAATAATAATAATAATAATAATAATAATAATAATAATATAGCTTAGTTATGTTTTATGATTTTTTCAATTTTGGCAGTGTGAAATGTATAATCTAGTGTTGTGGTGCTTATTATATATTTTTTCCTATGTGTGTTTACAAGTCATTTAATTTATGTGGATATGGTAGTATTATTTTGAGTTGGTCAAATATTTAAAGAGATATGTAATTCAAAGAGATAAAGTGTATACACTTTCTCACACTTTGTTAATAAAAAAAAAATTCTTTGATTCACAAATAAAAAAAACTCTAACTAACCTTTTTTTAATAGAAACGGTTATTTTTATATTGATTCAAAAGGTCCGAGGCTTATGCTCGGAGGTATTACATATGGAGACCCAATGTCTAGGGGGTTTCTGATCAAGCAAAATTCACCTACTTTGCTTCTTATATTAAATCTAGCAATTTCCCAAAGACTAGCAAACCCTATAATACAAACAAATTGCTACAGCAAGAGAAAAAAATACACCACAAAAGAGAGGGGCCAACTAAGGCAAAGGATCCCACGAATCACCCTCTTCACAGAGGAGAAATCTCGCTTGTAAAGAGACATCAATGTTGGCTTCAAGGTCCGCATCTTTGTTATTTTTCTGAAGGACATGAAATAACTGAAGTCTTTCAATGGACACGATCAGCTTATTGAAGCGAGCCAACAGATGTTGCAGACGGAGGTCTTTAGGGACCGATTTTGTCACAATCAAGCCAATGAGGCTTTGTGAACCTCCAATGACTCGAGCCTCCTTGATTCCATTTTTTTGTAGCTATTTCAAGCCTTGGAGGAGAGCCATGGCTTCTGCTTGACTGTTCGAAGTAAGCCCCAAACCCTAGGTAAAGTGGGAAATCATTTGGTCTAAAGGGCAGCAAACAATTCCTCCACCTCCGGCCTTCCCCAGATTCCCCTTTGCTTCACCGTCAAAAAACATAGTGTGGATATCTGTGCTCCTTCTCCATTTGTCAAAGTCCTCATCCTCTAATCTGATTTTCCATTCTTCTTTGCACTTCTCCATATTGTGCATAGTGGGAAGGTGTAGCCCTAGCTGCTGGCACCAATCCCTACCTTGTTGGTTTAGTCTACAAACCCACTTCTCGTTCACCTTGGCCTGCATTATTTATTTGAATAAGCTTTTGGTTTTCACAATGATTTGTTGCTGGCTTAGTGCCTTCTACTAAAATATCCACTTATTCCTTTCAAGCCAAATCTTCCAGCAAATGAGCTTAGGGATAATCATCCACCCTCGTTTGGCCAACCTCTCCTGGGGAAGGACTTAAGAAAAAGTTCTCCCCAAATAGACAACATGCCCGTGATGGTGATTGGGAGGATGGGACTGTTGTTCCAAATCAGGAAGATATCATTCCAAATGTCCTGAGTGTAGAGGCACTCGAGAAAGATGTGGACCGAACTTTCCTCCTGTTGTTGACAGAGCAGGGACCGGGAGGGGCTGTGGAAGTCGTGGCATTGCAGGTTTTCAGCTGTGAGGATACTGTTGTGGCCCAGCTGCCAGGTGAACATGTCAATCTTCAGAATTCTTTTAACCTGCCAAATCCCTTTCCAAATCGCAGGGTTGCAGGGTACAATGGGAATGGCCTTAAGGCATCTGTAGCCTTGTGTTGCGGAATAACATCCCATCAAGGAACCCCAACCCCTGCTTTCTTTTTTTCTTGAGTTTAGAGGGGCTTTCCCAGCCAACTCTACCATGAATTTGGCCCACGCTTGCTCCAAATGAGCAGGCATCTCTATCTTCTGCCACCCTGCCCAGTTGTTGTTGTCCCACTCTAAAATGTTCCACATCGTGCACCGACAATCTGCGATCATCCACATTCTTAACTGCTGCAACTCAGGATCATCCCCAATCGCTTCTGCGTTCATGATCCTATCCTCCCATAGGTTGATCCGCTTCCCATTGCCTGGAATCCTGAACAAGCGGTCACACAATAGCGGGAGAGCACGTTTGCACAACTGATGGATCGGGAAGCCATGTTGATTATCTCGGAAGTTCTCCCGACTACGAAGACACTTTCCAAAGCTATATTTTTTCCACAAAGCAATCTATGCCCATCCTGGATTCCTTGCTACCTGCCGCCATAAGATCTTGGCCCCCAAAACGATATTATGCTCCCTTGCTAACTAACCTTAAAAATGTGTATATTATATATTTATATATCTTTCCAAAATACTCATATTATATATTTTACAAATAACAAAACCTTATATTCCTTTCATTTTCATTATATTTCAATGTAACCTTATTAAATATTATAATATGTTAATTTCATTATATTTGTAAATATATTGATGATAACATATTCTTAGCCATCATTCATGGTTTTTGAAAATAATCAAGTCTTTCTTTTGGCTATAACAAATTCAAACTATACACATTAACAAATTTTAATGTGTTGAAAGCCATAAAATATCTTAGTCTTAGGATGCTTCAAATTTGGCCGTATTCAAATTACTTAATATTTAAAATCCTGAATTTGCTTATGATTTATTAAAATCCTGAATTCGCTTATGTTTAAATTATTAATACTTTTGGATTGTAATTTATAATTGTTAAAGAGGCCAATTTAAAGCGTTCAAAGTTTCGTGGCCAAAATTAGAAGAGAAATTCTTAGCGCGCCAAGGAATATTGTGCATCTGGTTTGTCACATGAGCCAGGGGATTGATGTACAACAGTGGAGATAGAAAAATACAAAGCTATCTATTTATAAAAGCGTCGGATCGGACTGTCAGTATGAGTTGAGGAATGTAAATTATACGAGGTGTCATGCAACGCCACATTAAAAACGAAGCTCCACAGGCACAGTAAAAGAATACAGGGACGATGAGATGGGAATGGGATTTCATTTCATAGGGTTGAGGCATCAAAGAATCACCAGGTATGCACGGAGGCGTGCTCCCATGGTGTTGTGGATATTACATTGCTAGATCTGTAGTGTAGCCAACAATTCCAGAGCATAGAATATACTTCAGTTCGCCTGAAATGTGTGGGAAACCTGGGAAGCTATTGACATATTCCTAACCAATAAATGTCACAAATATCCTGACAGATGGCATGCTTGCGGACACATAAAAATTGAAAAATCAACTAAGTAGCTTATCACATGGGTTTTGTAACACGAATTCAGCAAGTGGCACACATTCATTAGATGCGGATACATGACGCAAACTGTTCAAGCAACTATCAACATTTTCATCCAAATTAATGTGAAAATCAAGTTTAACGAATGTGAAAGAATTAAGCAAGTGGCACACATTCATTAGATGCGGATACATGACGAAAACTGTTCAAGCAACTCTCAACATTTTCATCCAAATTAATGTGAAAAGCAAGTTTAACGAATGTGAAAAGCAAGTTTAATAATTTTGAGGGAGAAATTTTTATTTATTTTAATGAGTATTTTTAGAAAATGGGTAAATGAAGTAATGGAGTAATTTTCTCAATTGGGATGATTTTGGGTGATTGAGTAAAATGATTGATATTTTATGTATTTGAATTTTAATATTTGCTAGTGATATGTTGAATTTTAATGTTTTGAAAAATATTAGTGTAATGACTTGGAGAGTGAGAAAAACATTTTTAGAATTCATAAAATTACATAAGCATTATTCATGTTGATTAAATAATGTTACATATATAGGTGAAGTGTTGTTTTACTATAGAAAAACTATTTGAATATCTCAAGCATAGGTAAATCTAGGAAACATCGTAGATCTAAACAACTCATAAAAAATAGGAACAAACTCCTTTACCTAGAAAGCATTAGACTTAAGATGTTTAAGAAGTATATTTTCCAACATAATATAACTTTGGGCTGGCCTCTTACCAAGAATCTCATTCTTGTTTTCTAAGTTGGGAGAGATGCTAGAGAGGCTGATCATTTTCACCAGGTAAAGAAAAAAGAAGAAGAGTAAGGAGAGAAAAGAAAAAAACAAAAATAGAATAATTTTAATCCAGGTAAAGAAAAAAGAAGAAGAGTAAAGAGAGAAAAGAAAAAAACAAAAATAGAATAATTTTAATTAAAATTTCTATTTGAGATGTGTATTCTAGAGAGATAGGGAGCGAGGGAAATGTGCAATTCATTTTGTACTCAATTTCCACATGAAAAGTGTTTATTAAAAAAAGAAAAAAAAAACAAGCTTGGCTATAATAAGAAAACAAAAATAAATATACACGTTTGAAAACATGTCCACTAATATAATCTCACAACAATCTCATTGATTTTATATCAAGAATGTTTGTTACAATAATAATCATTAGAGGCATTTGGTTTACATATCCACAAATATAATCTCATATTGATCCCATTGATTTTGTGTCAAGAGTGTTCTTTTCAATAACAATCATGAGAGGCATTTGGTTCACATATCCAGTAACAGAGCCTCACAATGATCCCATTGAATTGGTTTCAAAGACGTTCATTATGATAACAACTACTTCTCACCTATAATCATGACAAAATATCTCAAAATTTTCATATTTCTATACTTGGAAGAATCAATTCAAGAGCATGTTGCAAGCCTTGATCCATGTATCCACAAAATTGCTTTGTTTTTCCACACACTATGAGAAAAATATGCAAGTCAATCCATGTATGGAAGAAATTAACTTTTTTGTTTGAATTCCATGCAAAACATAATAAAATTTGACATAAAAAATCACATGACTCAAAAATAGTTTACTTCATAAACTTTTCATGAATAGCACGACCACATTAATAAAATTATTGATATACAAAAAAAGTCATTATTTTTAAAAGGTGGAAAATGACACCAATCGAGATATATAAACTACTTTATTAATGTGGTTGTGGTAGCTGAAAATCAACATGAGTGGGAGGATCAATAGACTATGGTTGACATTGGCTCACTATGGTTAAAAATAGTTGATGTTGGTTGACCATGGTTGACAATGGTTGATCATGGTTGACAATGGTTGACCAAGGTTGCCAAGGGCTAATGATGATTGGAAATGATTGACCATGGTTGCAAAGAGTTGACAAGGTTGACATGGCTCACTAGGTTAAATACAGTTAATTTCTGGTCAACATATTGTTAATTATGGCTAGCCATGGGTGTGCACATTCAGCTATAGTTGATTACTATTGACCTCGGTTGAAGCATGTTTATATGTTTTATGATTGTTGACCTTAGTTTACAATTGTTGGATGGTTGATCATGGTTTAGATTGATTAACCATTGTTGACCTTGGTTGATAATGGTTAACTATGGTTGATGATGGTTTACCATGGTTGGATGCTTAATTGTGGTCAACATTGATAGATGATGGTTAATGTTGGTTGACCAACAACATAGGTTGACCATGGTTAGATGGTTGACCTTGTTTGATGTTGGTGGACGATGGTTAAAAAATAACATTGGTTAATCCTAGTTGTCCACTTTCTCTATAGTTGACCTTGGTGGAGTATAGGTGTGCTAGTTTATACTCATACATTGCAACAACAAGATTTAGATGTTGTATTATGGCATCAATTTTCATTCAACCGATTAATTAATCATGGTTGAGTATATTCAACCATTTTGATCATTTTAAGAATGGTTGACCGTGGTTAACCATGTTCACTGAGACTGGCCATGTTGACCATGGTTTGACTATGATGTTGATTGTTTAACCGTTGATGTCCATAATTTGACCATAATTTTTATTTGTCACAATTTAATTTTTATTTTTGTTCGCAAAATTGCAACATTGACTTTTGCATGTTAAATTCATATCTTAATTTGTGTTTTTCAAAATATGATGCCATTTTTTTGTTCATCATGTTGGAACACCTAATCCTACATGGGTAGGTGTGGAATGCGAAAGTTCACAATGGAGTCCAAGTGACCTTGGAATGTGAAACCAAGAGTCACACCATTGTATTATAAATGTACATCTTTGTATAATGGAAAATAAGAAAGCTACATGCTTATCCTTCATTGTGTGTTGAGTCTCTTGTGTGTGTGTGTTTAACATGGTGTTTAACTTGGTATCAGACCTGATACGTCCATAACCAACTCCACATTGAGTGAGCCATTAGTGTTTATGGCCTGTGCATATCTGCAAAAAATCTTGCCATTTTTGCAGCATTTAGAGAGTTTTTGCAGCAGACATTTTGCTGCATTCAGAAAGCGGTTTTGAAGAAGAGCAACATTGGTTTTGAAGAAAGCATCACTGCGCATCTGAAGGTTTTCATTCTAATTTCTTCCTGCAATTTCTACCTATTAAATTTCTGCATTGAAGAGCTGCTGGAAAATAGTGTTTCAAAGTTCGTTTCTGAAAGAAATTTTTTTGAGTTTTTCCATTGAAAAATTTCTGCAATTCTGGGTTTTTCTGCTGGAAAATATTCTCTACTACTGGGCTATTGAAAAAATTTATGGGTTTTATTGGCAATTTCTGCAATCTACTGTTGTATTTCAGTGCTTGAAATTTTTACTGTTGCCTTCAATTCTGCAATGTTTGCCAGCTGTTTTAAAGTGGAATCTCCTCTCTGTTGTTTTAAAAATAATAATAATAATAATAATAAAACATAAAAAATAAAAAAAATAAAAAAAAATTATTTGCAACCTCTCGGCCTGCCCCAACCTGCAACCTCTCTTCCCATTTTGCTCGACCTTTCAGCCTCCGCCTCTACCATTCGCCCTCACGTACATAACACTCCGCCTGCAAAAGCACCTCTCAACTACAAGCAGCTGCCCTTCCTACCTCACCTCACAGCTCTGCTCACCCCTCATGCTCCATACGCTCCCTAATCCTTCGCACTACACCTCACAGCTCCCTCTCAGCACTCACACCACAACATACCCAACTCCCCTCGGCTCTCAACTACTCGCCCCTTAACCCCGAGCCCCCTTCATACTAGCTTAACGCCCTACCCTACCCATCCCCCTTGCGGCCTACCCCAATCCCATCCCCTATACTCTCGACCTCACTACCCCCTTACCAGCTCGCCCTCCCTACTTGCTACCCAGACTCCCCACCTACGCCTCTACCCATAGCGTTCGACACCCCCTGCCCCCTCAAACGCTCTCTCCTTCCTCAACACGCTCAACACTCATCGACCCCCTCACAAATGCTACCTCCCATTCTCACTCCACCCGCAGCCCTCCACGCCCTCACTAAACCTATGGCTCAACCCTTACGCCTCCTCTCCACTCCACACGTTCCCTACCCCATACCCCCTCACCACTCCCCCTATCCACACTACCACGACTCCCCTCAACGCCACCCCCCTCACCTGCAACCAACCCCCTCGGCCCTTATCACTCCTCTCCCCATCACTTAATCCAACGCACGGCCTCCCACCCTCTCCACGGCCCATCCCACCCTCAACCTATCTCACACTCGGCCTTATCATTAATACCACCCCATTTAATTTCTTTTAAAAACATATATAATACCGCCCCATTTACAATACCACCCTTTCATTTAATTTTTTAAATTTCAATTTTATTATAGTTAAATCTTTCCCCCCTCCTTTTAAATTAATTCTCCCTCCTTCCATTTTTCAATTAATTCCTTTTTTAATTAATTTTTAATTAATTTAAAAAAAAAAAAAAAATAGAGAGAGAGGAAGAGAGGAAGCAAACAACAAAGACAGAAAGTAAACAGCAGTAATTGAAGAAAATGAGGAAATGGCATGGACTATATACATAGAGAAAATTGCAGTTTTGCATTGTGATTTGTGGCATTGATAAAAGGGTGATTTTCTGAAAGAGATTGACATGTGAAGACGAGCTGTTATTGGTGAAAAACAGCTCCTTGAAGAAGAAAAATCAGCTGCCTTAAAGGCTTCTTGCATAGTGTTTTTAGCTGCACATTTACAAAATATTTTTGCAGAGATATGGACATTGCATTGATATTGCTTCTTCATTCATAATCAGTATTTGAGTTGAAAAATTGTTGATGTAAGTCATTATTGCTTACCAGTTAGACAATCAAGTCTATACCTTGATGCCCTCCATGATTTGAGGAGCACATTTTGTACTTTGAGATTTCCATAGTTGGAAATTCTTTTGAGTCATTTGTAATTTTTGAAAGGAGGTTGAATCACATTGTAAACGGGTGCATTTTCGGTTGAAGCCGACACCCTTTATTTTGAGCCTAAGTTGTTGAAAATGGCTAAAATCAATGAGGCATTGGATTTGTTGAATAACCTCGTTCATTCAAATGTTCATGATATGGTAAAAATGAGCAAGGATGCACTTTGTAACATTCAAAGTTGCTTGCAATATGCACAAGAAAAGATTGAGTTTTTGCAGTTGGAATCTCAACTTTAGCAAGACGAACTTCAGCAAAAGAGTCACCATTCTGAACCTGTTTATGTTTAGAATATTGTGAAGGACTCTCATCAGAAGAAAGAAGGTAAATTTGAGGTTGATCCACATTCATTTCCTTGCACAAGAGCAGATTTACATGCAGATGCCGCAGTTTAGCCTACACTTCCTAAGCCCATCATCAGACCTTAGGAAGAGCTTGTCCACAACAAGCATAGAAATGGTCTTGGATATGAAAAGAATGTGTCATTTCATATTCCAGACTACACCAAGACCATCATATTTCAGAGTGTCGGATTCCTATATGACAGTTCACCTACAGCTGTTCCAGATCCTACTCCACTTCCACAACAACAACAGATTGTAAAATGCCAACACTGTGATTGAGTTGGCCATATGAAATATCACTGTTTTTATCTTCATCCATGCAAGCACTATGGTCGGCACACCCATTCTTTAGACAGATGCTTCAGAAACAAGCCTCTTGCAAGAACAAAGATTCATCTTGGATGGATTGCTTCTTGGCAATGGGCATCAGCACCCAAGAAGATGTTTAAGACACATGTTAGAACTTGTTCACGGATATTGAGCAAACTTGCAGTTGAGTTTTCGCCATCATCTCACCTTGTCCCTGACAGGGGGGGAAATGGTGGTCATCTACAAGCTTCGACGTCAGATCAAATGAGCTTGAGCCACAATCTCTCATTCCATGTTCAAAGTTATAGCCAGAGACATAGCATGTCAAGCGATCCTGAGCCACAATTCGTCAACCCAGATTCAGAGATGTAGCCAGAGACACGGATGCCCAAGAGCATGCCTTTGGTTGGTGGACAACCTTAAACCATCATCTTTGGTTGGTGGATAACCTAAAACCATCACAGGTAGTAGACCTCCCTTCTTTTCCCCAAGTTGAAAATTCTCCCTTTTTATGAGGACTGATTCTCACAATGAAAACTTTCGACTTCTTGCCGGTATAAAGGGTTGAAGAACTGCATGACTTCGTATTACATTCAGTGTTGAGTAGTCATCCTTAAACCTCTTTTTCTAACATTTGGTGAAATTAGGCTACAAGTCTTTTTGCCATGCTTCTCTTTGTATATTTGTATTTGTCTTTTCTTGGACTCACACATACCCCTTCGGATTAAGCGGGGATGTTGGAACACCTAATCCTACATGGGTAGGTGTGGAATGCGAAAAGTCACAATGGAGTCCAAGTGACCTTGGAATGTGAAACCAAGAGTCACACCATTGTATTATAAATGTACATCTTTGTATAATGGAAAATAAGAAAGCTACACGCTTATCCTTCATTGTGTGTTGAGTCTCTTGTGTGTGTGTGTTTATCTTTCTCATACACCATGTGTGTGTTTAACATGGTGTTTAACTCATCATAATATGCTGACATTTTTAGTTCATTAGATTACAAAGTCAATTTTTCTATCACATTGCGACATTGACTTATTTTCCTTGACCATTGTCAGCTATGTTCACTATGGTTGTCTGTGAGTGACCACAAATATCTATGTTTGACCATATTCTGCATGGTTGATAATGGCTGTCCATGATTTACCATAGTTGACCATGGTTGGACTATGATTATCACATTATGAAAATAGGCTGTGTTTAACGCATTGAGATATTGTGTAATGTTTTTCATATTGTGTTGTTAGGTAATCTTATCACATTGTGGCATTGCAAGCTTCGTAACTTTGTGATGTTGGGTAATGGTTGACAATGTTTGACTATGGTAAATTATACTTACCTTTATTTTAATACGACCGAACATGTTTGACTATGATCTGATTTGGATGACCATGATTGTCTATGGTTGACCATGAATGACCATGTTTAACAATATTTTCCCATGGTTGGACTGTGTTCCTCACATTTTGATGTTGGACTATGTTTGATTCATTATGACATTAGGTAACATTTGTTACATTGTTACTTTGGGTATTGTTTGTCACATTGTGGCATCAATATATCTTCTATCGCATTGTGTTAAAAGGAATTATATTAAAATGAAACATCAAGATATGTTTATCACATTATGACATTGAGTTATGTTCATCAAATTGTGACCTTGGTTTTTTTTTAACATGCTATGATTTTGGGTTATGTTTTTGACATTGTGATATGAAATTCATAATGATGTGAACTTTAGGTCTTAAGATCACATGTCAAAACTCGTTGCATTGTGTACCTTATATCATTCCACTGTGTGTGTGTGTGTGTGTGTGTAATTTTAAGGGAATAAGATAACTATATATTATATACTATCGTTGATTCCTAATATGATAACAATAAATTATAAGTATATTTTATATAAAATACATTATATGTATTAACAATAAAATGTATATCAGTTATGAAGTGATATATATTATTTAACTTCTAACTTTTGGTTTATTTTTATTTATCCTCTCTTAAAAATATCATTAAAAAATTGATACTTCATGAATTATAACCAAAAATGGAAAACACAAAAAACTCATAAACATCTTTTTCGAAAAAAACAAATTAATAAATAAGAAAGGTTTGGAATTCCAAACCTAAACCAGGCATAGATAAATTCATTCAAGCTACAAAAAATTTCCTCCAAAGCTTCCTCCTCTACTCCATTCCTTGTGTAACATCATTTAACCACATTCTTATAGTAGCAAAATTCCTCCTCTCTTGCATTCCTTTTGGAACATTTTTTAAACAAATTTTTATAGTAGCAAACCTGCCATAATTCAAGTTTTAAAGTGATGAAAATAACTTGAGAAATTGAAGTTTGAAATTGGTGATAATGTTGATGCTAAAACTAATTTATTTATATCACAGTAATGCTAATTCTAAGAGATTATCATGCAAGGCGTGGAATGATTTTTTTTGACATGATTTGATAGAAAATGAGCTCTCTTGGAGAACTCGACATGAATATTGTATGTTATCCAAAAGAGGTTTTTCTATTGAATTCTACTTCAAAATGCTTTAAAAGTGCACATTGATAATGTTAGAAATCTAAAATAAAATTCTAAAAAAGAATATAATTTTAAAGGATACATTTAAGTTATGATGATGATTATTAATATCTTCTAATACATATATGGTTTACTTAACTGTAGGAAGATAAGAGATTAATTATAATTATTTAACAATTTATTTCTATGCTTAAGAAAAAAGCGAGAGTAACACTCTTGATTCACCAAAGTTTATTTGATGTAAATGGTAAATAAGTTGGGTAGTGTGATAAATTTTTGGAAATTAGATTAGATATGATTGTAAGATGGGAAATCTAAGATAAAAAAAGATTCATATTTAACCTTCTTAAGATTGCACGGGTGAAACAATATTTCATCCAATGGCATTTTTGGAATTGACCAATGCATAGTTTCACCATGAAATTCATGAGAATTAGTTCTTATCTTGGCGATGCTCATTTTTTTCTTAATGCTAGTCAAGATAGAAATATGATTTTGTTTTTGAGATTGGGGTGTATCACCTCCTTATAATATCTTAGTTTCTTTTTTTTCCTCTAACTCTTTATTTCTCCACAATTTATTGTTAAATTTGGAAGTAATAATATTTGAAATATTATTTAAATTCTATAAAATTATATCCTCCTTTATGTCCCAATGGTATAGTCAAGATTTGGCATCATTACGCCAAAATTGCTTGAACCAAAGCTGGGGATTTTAGCTACAGTTAGAAGTCATTTTAGGAAACCTCTTGGAAACCATGTTGTATAGCTTATTATTATACAAATGGTATCGAATCATAGCCATTATTTAAATGGGGTAAATTATTTCTTCATTAGGAGGATATGATAGTGAGCATTTCCTTTAATCTTGAGGTTGTAGGTTATAAGCTACTTTTGTATTTTTTTAACTTCCTCCACGATTCTCCATATATATGAGAAACCAAAACCTGACACCAATATAAAATAATATAAGTGATGATAGTCTCAAAATTTTTTATTTTTATTATATCCAAAATACGAATATGAATCGACTTATAATTGTTTTCAATCCCATAGTAAGCTTTCCTACCTCCATAGCCCCAAGGGCTAGTTCAAGTGGTCTAGATCCAAACATGGAATCATTGTGTTTTTAGTGGTCATGGGTTCGAATCACTTTTATTTTTTGGGGGTGAGGCCCTGTAACCCCTTGTGCATCTTCCAAACACTCTACTAACTTATTAATGTATATGCCAAAAATGGTAGGGGATTATGGACACCCTTGCTTAATTTTGAAATTGCATTTAGTTTCATTAGACCAAGACTCAATGTTTTTGAGCTTGGAAATAACTTCTTGTAAAACCTTTTCATAAATACCCTCAACTGATGAGAAACCATTATATCTTTGATCCCCTTCCCTATCTTTGTCGTAGAAATGGTGTCAAAAGCTTTCCTAAATTTAGAAAATAATAGAAGGGATTTGTTTTAGTATTGTGCAATTCCTCTATAATTATACTATGAGTAATAATATATCTCACCATTTAATAATATCTCCTAAATTGAGTGTCACCTTTAACTCTTTTACCATTCTTTCAAACCAAGTGCTAATCATGTTTTCGAAAATAAGCCCATAAATCTTGAATTAAGTATGGATAATCATAATGATATCATAATTAGAGGGAATGCTTTTATTTCCATTATTATATATAGGCACAATAAGGATATGTCTCCAAGGCTTAGGGAATCCTTACTTCACTACCAAATCAAAGAGATTGTGTTTATGCAGGATGAGGATATGTTCTCTTATTTTAAAAATTTTAACTTTGTATCCATAAATGTCCTTATCTTCTCCAATCAAAACACAAGACTCAAATCTCCTCTACTCATCTGCGATATTCAATTCACGATCAAGAACAAAAATCATAAACATGAAAGAATATTTATCACACATACACATATATTTATCTAGGGGAAAGAAACTGCTCAAAACCCCTTCCTATATGCATTCCATTAATCAAAGAATATATATTAAATATAGATTTTGCTCAAGCTCGAGCACAACCTGCAAGTGTATAGTCTATCGCTCTGCGTGACTGACTTACTCTAGATGACATTTAACCAATTTTCAAGCCCTTCAAGCTCCTATTTAATTATTTTTTCCTTGAGGAATTAGGCCCCTATTGATTAGGAAATTACTCAATTGGAAATTTTCAATACTAGGCCCATCCTCTAATTGCATGCACCACATGTACACTTCATAATAGTCTACAATTGATAGTACACTACTTTGGAATCTCCATCTCAATTAGGTAACTTGAATTCTTTGCATGTGTCCATTATTTTGGGTTGATTTATTATTTAACTAGTTGATCATTGAGTGAGTTGAAGTTAAACTTCCACAACTTCACCTTCCACTTGTTCCTCCAAGAGTTAAAACTAGTTTGATTGACCATAACTCAATTTAATTGAAATAGATTGCTACAAATAAGAAATAAATCATACTGAATTGAACTCAAGATTCCCCATCTCGAATTAATTGTGTTAACTAAGTGAAAATTTCCATTTCACCTCAGTTAACTACCTCTAATGTTTATGTTGAAAAGGAAATTTGAACTTTCTTTAGTTTAACCAAAGAAAAATCAAACTCAGATTTTATTGCTGCATTTTCAACACTCCCTCTAAGAAATAAAGCGATTATTATTTACCTCAATCTCACCTCTATCGATCTCAAATTTTCCTCTTGAAAAATCCTTTGTCAAAATATCTACGTGTGGTTCCTCTCTTGGAATGTATTCCAACAACATAATATTCCTCTGCACACAATCCCATAGATGGTTATACCGAATATCTATATGCTTGGATCATTCATGAAATAAAATATTTTCAGAGAGATTTATACAACTCTGTTTATCACAATATATCACAGTTGGATCCATCATTTTACCAAATATTCTGACAAGTATATTTCTCATCAATATCACCTCACATGTTACTTGAATGGAAGCCATGTACTCTTCTTTTACTAAGATAAGTGCCACAAATATTTTTTTTCTTGTTGAAAAAAGAAAAAATTTCGAACCCAACATTGAAAATTCCTCCTGATGTTCTCTTCCAATATGATGGGCTCCCTGCCCAATCTACCTCAGTGAAGCCTTGAAGCTTCACTCCCTTTTCCAGTCTATGCCATAGTTGAAACTAGATAGTGTCTCTAAGGTATTTCAAAACATGCTTTGATTCCTTCCAATATAGTTTGCTAGGACTAACCATATCTTAACTAAGCTGGTTGAATAAATTGAAAATATTTGGTTATGTGTTTATAAGATACATTAATAAACCTAAAATATTCTCATAAATGGTATCTTCTAGTTCCTCACATGAAGTGGCATCCTATATTGTCCAACTCCGTGCTAGAGGAGTCTCCATGGGTTTTCTACTCTACGTGAAGAACCTATTCCATATCTCATTAGCATACTTTCCTTGAGAGACAAACATTTACCCATATCCTTTCCATACTTCCAAATCGAGAAAGTAGTTCATGATTCCCATGTCCTTCATTTTAGATTCTCTTATAAGGTCGTCCTTGTAAGATCTAATCAAATTCTCATCACTGGTTAAATCAAATCATCAAAAAATATGATAATAATAACTAATTTACCTTCGACCACAATATGATAAACATTTTCATCTGCTCCAGTTTTGGTGAATCCCAACCTTTTGATATATTTTTTTATCATGGTGTACCAAGCACATGGTTCTTGCTTGAGTCCATACAACCCTCGCTTGAATCTGCACACATGAAACTCTTGATCAAATGTCTAAACACCTCTTAGTTTCTCAATGTACATCGCCTTCTCAATAACTCCATTGAGGAATGTTTTCCTCACATACATCTGGTGGATATTCCATCCCCTCTTTACAACCAATGACATAATTGATCTGATAGATGAGTACATTGATACCAGAGAAAAGGTATCCTTATAGTCAATTACCTCAACTTGAGAGAATCACTTGGCCACAAATCTAGCCTTTTAATTCTTTATGCTTTTGTCTACTGCATGGTTTATCTTGAAGATCCATCTCGAACCCATTACTGATTTATCTTCTTGTCTTGGGACCACTTCCAAAAATTTCATTGTTATTGAAAATGGAATCATATTCCTCCACCATTGCATCAACCCATACAAGTTTCTCTACTACTTCTTTGAAAGAGGACGGCTCAGTCTCTACAATCTGATTCATCAGAGCCATGTAGCTAGTGTACCAATAAGGTGACCTTATGTTCCTAAGTTTTTGAAGTGAGTGCTCCCACATTATCTCTGAAATTATTTAATAATATCTTAGCTTGAATTGTTCTTTTCCTTCCTTCTGTGGATGTTTTTCTCTAGAGTGGATGATCCACAACTTCCTGAGGTTCTTCCCTTGGAGCCAAAATCTATTGATGTGAATGCAACTAAATATCCCTTTCAAGAGAACATCCCACTGCCTTCTCCTCATCAAAATTCACATCCCTTTGCACAACTGTAATTCTGAGGGATGTAAATTAGTTGTGACAAGTTTCTATGTACCAAAAAAATACCCCCAAATCTGTTCTCAGCTCTAGATTCTTCCTTTATTCTTTGGAGAAATGGCAATAAACTGAGGCTCCAAAAATCCTGAAGTGCGACACATTAGGCTTCATCCCTGAGAAAGCTTCCCCTAGGGTACTCATGCCAAGAACCCAATTAGGACTCTTGTTATGAAAATAGATGATTGTGTCGCATGCTTCAACCCACAAGTACAGAGGTGGCCCTTGGTCATGCAACATTTCCATTTCTTCTCCCACAATACTATGATTCTTCCTCTCAACCACCCCACTCTGCTAAGGGTTGTGGGGTGTTTTAAACTACAGTCGAATTCCTTCTTTTGCACAAAAAAATTTAACCTCATTCGACACATACTCAACTCCATTATCAGTCTTGAGGGCCTTCACCTTCTTGTTGGTTTCCTTCTCATCAAGTTCTTTGAATTCAACGAACTTGGATAATGTATGATATTTATTTTGAATGAAGTAGATCCAAAAATTTCGTGATAAATAGTCTAGAAATATAACATAATATTTGTGCCTCGCAGTGGAGGCTATCTAGAAAGGTCCACTGACATTAGAGTGGATGCTTTCTAGGACTACATGTGCTTTGTTGTCCCGATCATGGAAAGTGTCTTTTGTGTCCTTGCCCAAGGTACACCCTTTCCATGAATTCTTCTTATTTAGTGCTAATTTGGGGCAGCATGTGGTAATCTGATGCATAATATTCAAAGGACCATGATGCAAATGGCCATGTCTTTTATGCCATAGTTCACTGACATCATGACTTTGCACCTTCACTGCCTTCGTGCTCAATGTAGCACAATATTCTAGATTGGGGTTGTACAGGTTCTTCACACGAACCCCGATCTTCTTCACGTATCTCGTGGCTATGTCTCTTAGGAGTGCTTTCCCTTTGTTGAAGGTCACAACATAACTATGGTATTCGAACATTACAACAAATATTAAACTATGTTGATAAGTACAAAAAACTATATTACCATGACAAAAAGGTAGAAGGCAAGCCTAACTATAACTTGTAATTACATTAAATAATTATTTATAGTAAGTATAATTGGTAATTATAATAAATTTAGATTAAATGTTTTTTTTTTTAATTTAATGTTATAATGCATAGTTTTTAGATGTTTTTTAGTATACCTATATATATATATATCTGTGTGTGTGTGTGTGTGTGTGTGTGTGTGTATTTATAAATTAAAAATTATTTTTGAGTGTATGAAATAATAAATTCAATTTCATAGTTATAAAATTATATATATCATTATTTTGGAATGAGTTTTTATAATTTTAATTTAATTATCAATAATTATTAGAATGATGGTAGGGATTTATGTCCATGAAATATTTTAGAATATTCATTTAGCATATAGAAATCATAGATTCAGATTTATTTCCAAAGTAATGTTCTCTCTTTCATTTTAGTTAAATTTTTTAAGTAAACATATGTCATATGAATAAGTGTCATATGTAATAACTTATGGGTTTTTGAGCACGTGGTATTGATAAACCATGGTATTGGCCCATCATATTGTAGCACATCTTATTTATAAATTAAAAATATCCATGGTAAAGTGGGGGTAATTCTCAATGGTTAAGAATTGTGTTACACATTTATTTAAATGTGTATAAGTTTAACTTGTATATTAATGCTAGTTATAAATAATAACAACAATGTTATAGCTTAGTTATGTTTTACGATTTTTTCAATTTTGGTAATGTGAAACGTATAATCAAGTAAGTGTTTTGGTGCTTGTTATGTATTTATTCATATATGTGTTTACGAGTCATTTAATTTATGTGGCTATGGTAGTATTAATTTGGGTTGGTCAAATGTTTGAGGATATGTGTCCTATAGGTTCACAAATTCAAATTCAAAGAGATAGAGTATATACACCTTCTTAAACTTTAGTAGTAGGAAAGGAATTATTTGATGCACAAATAAAAAACTCTACATAACCTTAAAAATGTGTAAATATTATATATTTATATGTATTTTCAAAATACTCATATTATATATTTTACATATAAAAAAAAATTATATTTCTTTCATTTTTCAGTATATTTAATATAACCTTATTAAACTTTATAATATGTTAATTTCATGATATTTCTAAATATATAGATCATAACATATTCCTAGCCATCAATTCATTGGTTTTGAAAATAATAGTGTCTTTTTTAGCTATAAAAAATCAAACTATACCCATTAACCAATTTTTATGTGTTGAAAGCCATAAAACATCTTAGTCTTTATTAGAGAGGGGTCCCCTGAGGCACATTTTTTGACGTAAGTTTGTATAAGTTTTGTATATGAGCGCTACGTGAATGAGTCAAGGGGCTTTCGAGTGGGACAAGTTCCTATTTTTTATGTAAATGGGTGTAAGGGTAAATTGTGGGCCTCAAACCATGGTTTCAGACCATAGTATATGTGCACTAAAAGAATATAAATAGATAGATCGAGCCTAAGGAAAGTACCTTAGTTCAAAATGGAATTATAATTGGATATTATTATCTAACTTCATCTGTAATACTTCGTAAGGGTTTGTTTGGGTTGGGTAGAAAGGCTCCTTCTCGCTATGTGCGTGGAGACCTAGTCCTAGCTGTGTGCGGAATCTGTTGGCTGTGTGCATGGAAGGGTTTCTGTGTAAGGGGAACGCCTAATTTATTGAAGGGATATGGATTAATATAATGGACAAATGTTGATGAAATTGTTGTGTTATTGCTCTAAGTTATCTATTTATTGTTTATGTTCTTCTTACTATTGCACTGCTTCTGTGTTGCTTAATTATCATTGCACTAAGATATTTGTTATGGTTATTTATGCATATTGATGGTTGATAAATATTCTTAAGTAATTACGCATTGTTTACATCTAGATCTAGTTCTGTTATGCTTTATATGCGTTGAAGCAATATGCAATTATGTATTAATCTTTTAAGTATTGCGCGCATATGTTTATAAGTTTGCAATCGATCTTCTTAGGGTCACTTCATTATTTTCTTCCCCAGGGTGCAGAAACCTAGTTCTAGCACCCCCCCATACTGCTTCAGGTGAGACTTGGATCTGTACAAGTAGGTCATTTTCGAAAGGGCCGGTAGTTGGAGGATTTTTTGGCTATGCGATCAACTATGAACTTAGGTTAGGACCCCTCAACCCAAACAATTCTTCCGTTTCCAAGACCAAGAGAATTATTATGAGAATATTTGATGTCGTGGAACCCTTCATGGAACAATTTGCAAGGTTGGTTTGATAGAAATATCCTTGAATTCACACTTCAGGAGAATCAAAGTACTGAGGTATTTGAGGAAAAGTGGGTACAAAAATATATCTATAAAGAAGTTCATGAGATATTATTTTTCTCATTCGCAAACGAATTGCATGAGTGATTGTCGCACTTGGTTGAATTCAACACCTTTCTAAAAGCACGTGCAGTCACTGAGTGGACTCCTGAATTGATTCAACAAGTAGAGAAGCTATACAATAAGATCACCCGCGCATTAGATCATTGGATTAATTGCCTCTTGGGAGGATTTGAGACTGAATTTGATATTGACTAATTTGTGTCATATTCTGAAGCAAAACGAAGATTTTTCAAAGGTCCTAGAGGTATGTACCTGCACTCTTTAAAATTGTTTTTTAAAATGCTATTATGTGAACAAAAATCTCTATGTGAACATATTGCTTGAATGTCGCGAAGAGGCCCGAATACGCGTAGTGGAAAATATTACCGCGAAGATTCAAAAAGAAAGTATTACCGTGAAGATTCAGAAAATTTTATTTATAGCCCTTTGAATCCTAGATATGATAGTGAAGGTGAACGAGAAGTTAGTAGCTCTAGTGACTCTAAATAAAAAGGTTTGTCAAACCAGAAACCCTTGAGTATGTTTCCAGATTCATCCACTCCACTTATACACTCACATCATAGAACACCCACCCCACCACGCAGTCCATCTCCACCACCTCCACCTTGCCCAGAAGTAGACATGGTTGTGTCAATGAAGTTACCTAATTTCAGAGGAATTGGAAATGAGAATATTGAACAATTATGGTTTGTGACTGAGGTCATATGGCAGGCTTAGCAGATTAACAATATTCATATTAGGAAGGTGCAACTGGCTACTGCTTTCCAAGATCGTGCATTAGACTGGTACATTAGGTATGCTCAAGAAAACCCTAATGCCACCTTGGACCAAATAAAATATGCCCTAAAAGATCCATTTAAGAAGCTTAATTCGTACGCACAGTTGGTGACAGAAATGAAAGAGATTCGTTAAGAGGTTAATGAATCTGCATGGGAGGTCAATTAGAGATTGAAGCACACCATCAAAGATGGTGGATTTGTTATTGATGATACTAAACATAAGAAATGGTTCATTTCTATGTTTCTCCCACATCTGTGCCAACCCTTAGGACAACACAATATTGCCACAGGGGCTGAGGTTGTGGAGGTTGCAATGAAACTAGAGGCTACCCCAAAACCTATTGCACTTGGGACTCAATAGATACAGAATCAGTTGGAAGCCATGCATATAGAAATTCGAAACCGTTTGCACATAGGTTTGGTGTGTAAAATGTAAAGCTTCTGGGCACCATAAATATCAATGTCCCATCTTGAAAAATTATCTGAATGTTGGAGGTCCTAGTCCCATTGAGGAGTCATGTATGGTGCACAATATCTCAAATCATTGGATTACATGACACAAATTCCTGCCCAAGGATAGGAAAGTATCAACCTGAGTTGAAGCAATTGTTTTGCATATTCTGATCGTCATTATGGCATGATGAGAAACATTTTCACACATATGATATGATGTTAGATAAAACTAAGATATATAGGACGCAGGCTTAGCCTACTTCAACAGCATCCCCTTCTGGGCGTAGAGGATTCCAGGGCAGAGGAAGAGGCCGAGGAGGTGGATAAGCTGGTTGAGGAAGAGGAAAAGTTATTTTCTATAACTGTGGAGATGTTGGTCATTATCCGCGTGACTGTCCTAATCCAGCATGACAGTCCTAGAGGTATTGTAGGAAATTTTATCATGTAATACAGGATTTCCATGTATTGATTTCTAAAATGTAGGAGAAGAAGACACAGACTCCCACACAAAATATTCAGATGGTTCGCGTAGAAAATCGTGAAGAAGATCCCAGTATGAATGTCATTACTAGGAGTGGTGTAGCCAAAAATGAAGATAAAGGAAAGAAACCACATGTGCAAGGAGATTTTGAAGTACGAAGAGAAGTTATGGAAGGAATCACATCAACTTCAGGTAGAACAAAGAAGTAGGAGGAGAAGAAGAGATCAAACCATTTCTACAAGCATGTATGAAGTTACTACACAACAAAAAGGTAGTAGAAAATCTTCAAGCTCTGATAGATAATTGTGGAGAGAAGGAATCACCAATGGTAGAAGAGAAAGAGGGCAACAAAATATACAAGGATAATAAGAGAATGGGTAGGGAGATGCATATGACTGCGCAGATTGGAGATTATGAGATGGATCGGGTTATTTTAGATCTAGTATCAGATGCTAATGTTCTTCCTAAGTAGACATGGTAGTGTATGGGAGAACCGAAGTTGGAGTGGTCTATCATTCAACTGTGCATGGCCAATTGGGAGAAGATCATTCCTTTATGAGGCTATCCCAAGTTGTGGTCAGTATCAAGGGTGTTAAGGTAATGGTAGACTTTGAAGTGATACAAACTTTCAACGATACTGATCCTTATCCTCCGCTCCTAGGTTTGGGCTAGGCTATTGACATGGATGGTGTTATCACTTATAATTTTGTGAAACATTACTTGACATGGTCATTCCAGTTCATTATCAAAGGTCTGAAGTTGGTATAGGAAATTTTCATTTTTTAATATTTAACCTATCCTAAGGTTCAAGACCACTTTCATTTCATCTCAATCCACCTCCATTTAGGTCTTTTCATGTCACATCAATTATCATTTGCTCTCGTATTCCATTTTTGAAGCGTTTAAATTTGAAAAAAGACACTTTAGCCAGTTTTTCGTCTTTTCGTAGTGTTTTACAATGTAAAATAATAGTTTTCGCTAAGAAATTGCCTAATAGTTTTGTAGTGAAATTGTCAGGAAATGAAATAGCCGCACTAAGAAAAATAGTTTTTCTGTCTGTCATGTCAAATTTGGTGCAAGGTGTCAGTTCATGATTAGAGTTAGGGTGGATGTCATTCGAGTCAGTTAGGGTTATTTCAAAGGTGCAAGGTCATGCTTGAGGTCATTATTACTGTTTTTAGCATGCATGAGTCATGATTAAGGAATGAGTTGTCATCAAAACCATAAAACATTACCCAATTGAGTCCCTTTGTCATTCTTTGCTTTATCCTTGCATGTTATTGAGTTTCTGAAGAGTTGATTCACTGAACCAAGCTGGTTGCTAGAATTTTCAAAGGTTGTAGGTGTCACTAATCAAGTGAGGCTGGGAAGATATAAATTCACCATGGCTACTAGGATGAAGACTAGCAAAGGTAGTCACTGCCTCAAGTATGAGCCCATGGACATGAATTTGTTAAATGAAAACCCAACCGCCTTGGAAGTGTTTAGAAGAACATGTTGCTTTCAATTCTGTCAAATATTGCAAGGGTGTCATTTGCAGGTTTCAAAGGAGTTTGCTAATAGTTTTACTGGGAGAACTTCAAAGGTTGGAATGCTAAAACTCACAGTGACACCAGATAGCATTTCAGTAGGAACATGAATCCATAGAGGAGGTGAATAATGGTCTAAAGGCATCAAGTTCACCATGCATGACTGCAAATAGTTTATCAAGACAGAGCATAGTGAAATTGATCTAAAAAATGCTATCCCAAGGAGCTACATGAAGGAAAAGTACTCAAAGTTGTTGATGATCATTCAAAACTACTTCACCTGTGAAGGAAGGTTTCACATGGTCTACTCCTACCATCTTAGGCTTCTGCTACATTTTGTGGGTAAGAGGTCTATTGAATTTCCCTTTTATTTATACAGAAGTCTAACTAAAATGTTAGATAACGTCCAAAATAAAAAAGAAGGAAATAAAACTTCTTTTTTTCACCATGGTTCGATCAAGTTGTTGGTGCTAGAGGAGTTAAAGAGATTATTCAGAGATTGGACATCCTTTCTATTCATAAATGGTTTTGAATTAGATTTTGTCACCGCTAAAAGATCTCCCAAACCTAGAGATGTTTCATCACCTACAGTGGTAGAGCAGTTAGAACCAGTGAGCTTGGAGACAGAGCCTTTGCAGAAGATTGACACACCCAAAGCTACACCTACAAAACAGAAGCCAATAGTTAGCAAACATGGCAGCAAGAGACTTACAAGGATACAAATAGTGGTTAAGGGTAACTTAGAGGACATCTTGCATGCAATTGATATTGAAGAAAATCCCATTGTCTAAGCTGAAGATGTTGAATAAGGAGGAAGGAAGCTTAAGAAAGGAAAAACAACTAAAAATTTGGATTTTGCAGGTGATGATGCTAGATTCATGTTTCAACCTAAAAAAGTAATGACTAGGCATGCAAGAAAGGTTAGGGAAAGCAGAAAAGAGGTTCAGAAATTTAGTGAAATTTCTCAGCCACCACCAAGCATCATAGACCTCTCCTCACCTGCAAAAGAAGATTTGGTCATCAAACAAAAAAGGGAAAAGAGAAAATCGTTGAAAATACAGAAGTTGAAACCCTTAAAGAATAGTTGAGAGGGGCAAGGGAAGAGATATCATTCTTGAAGAAAGAGGCAAAGAAGCATAGAGATGAAAGGGTTCAGTTTGAAAAAATGAGAAAGACATGGAAGATGAAGTCACAAGTGTCTCAAAGACCTTGGACAATACAAAAAAAATGATAAAGTGGGCTCAACCACTAAGAGGAGAGGTAACGCAAATAAAAAAGAGAAAAATTCACTTGCAATCCAAGAACAGGGCACTGAAGGATCAAGTGAAAGACCTATATCAACAATTGGAACTGATTCATGAAGAACTAGAAAAGAAAGGTTTGAAGATGACAGTGGTTGAGGAGCCCATCGATAAACTGATTGTTAATGAGGAGGAAACACCACAGGAGTGATAAGGTAAGATGGAATATGCCTTAGGAAGCCTACAACATGAGGAGAATATAAGTTTTACGGCAGGAGATCAATTTTTGAAGACTATTTTGAAAGGGGAAATTTCTGGGTTTTACACAGTTTCGTAGTGTTCCTTGGACTTGAAGCCAGGAATACGCTACGAAAAACCCTCTGGTAGAATTTTTGCCTATAAAGTCAGTTATGTTTGATTCAAGGAGGTGGATTCATGGTGGTTATGTGTCATGACTTGATTGACATCATGGAACAACAAACGAGTGAAGTAAATGGATGTAGAAGTCACTTTTTGCATGATACCAAAACTCGTTACGAAACTATCATGTTTTCGTAACGAGCAGTTGTTGGAGGTTTTGAGCATCTTAAAAGCAATTTTTGGCCAGTTGGTGTCCTCCACCATTTCAAGGGAGATTATTAGCAGTTACTTATGACTCAAAGGAAGTGTTATGAAGACAGGTCATCAGCTAAAGTAGCTTTGAAGATAAGGATCATGCATTCCTAAAAGGTAGGGTAATGCTCCATAGATCTAGGATGGTTTTTAATATGTAAAGTAGTGACGATATTTGTCATGGATTTTTCAAGCATGTGATACTTCATTTGTAACTATCATGTAATTGTCTCATAGATAGGATACGAGCAATGTCATAAATAAGATTTAGAGTCGTATTAGGTTATGGTTTCTTTAACGTATAACAGTCAATTTTATGCTAGAAGTTATGTGTTTCACTTATGAAAGGTGTCATAGGATAATTTGATGATCTAGCCACTAGGAATATCATCCTTGTTGTAAAGAATTCCTATTTAAAGACAAAGCATCGGAGTAGTGAGGGGTTGGAGAACATTTTCACCAAACTGTTGCTTTATGTATTTGATCTATATATCTATAATACAAAGTGACACTCTTTTTGATAGACCTGAGATTCTCATGAGGTTTTTAATGTTTTATTGATCTATATATTTATATTTTACCAGTTGAAGTAGATTTCATCTCTATTACTCAGAATTCATAACTTTATGCTTTGGATTCTTTAGTGATGAAATGACTATGTTTTCCTATGTTTTATGTGTGAGTTGCTTTTGTTAAATACCTCTATCTACCTCAACTTCCATGTTTGACAACCTTTGTCACTAAAAATACTGATTGTTGACTCCATAAGCCCAATGGTAGCAAGCCTGCAGTCTTTTCAACCTGCAATCATAAAAAAAAAGCTACAATTTCCATAGAGTTAGCCATCTAGTACTATAATTATTCAATATCATAAAACCACCTTGAGAGAGCCCTCTCAAAGTAAAGAGGCTAAGCTTTAGTTAGAATTGGTTTGAAACAGTTACACTAAGTTGTTTGATAATCAACCAATTAAGTGCAATTTTGTGATAACATTTTGGTGCGTCTACAGGGAGTCTCAAGATATACTTTTCCTAAAATTTTGAAGCGGAACTCTTGAAGATAGCAGGAGCTCAGAAGTTGTTCAAGGCTATGACTACCTTGGTGACTCCATTCAAAATTATCATGTTCAAAGGTGGCTTCGAAAAGGAAATATACGAGGAGTAATCCTAACCCAAATCCACCTACAATTTTGGATAATCCAAACATTATTTCCAGACATATTCAAGGAATTTTTGCACAATCAAGTACTCCATTACACATAAAATCCTTGTCCTCTAAAGTTTTAGGAAGTCCTGAAGATAAAAATTTTGATGATAGAATTCGGGAAGTCTTGTTTAGGTTTGAAAATGAAAAATAATTGACTGAAATTGTCTTAGACCTACATAGAAGAGGTATTGATACCTCAGCCTTAGTGACCGAAAAATATAAAGAGGAATTTTGGGGATCTGTCACATCATAGTTATTGTTAGAGAGGGAATATTTGGATAGGTCGAAGGAACTAGACCCATTTGAAATCTTTCTAAAAAGAAAATATGATTTCCCTTTACCTAACTCGAGTTCAATTGTAACTAGACTACAAAGATCAACCAGCCCACCTCCTAACAATTCCTCTTCCTTTACTACTATCCCTAAAACTACCACAGTTCCTATCATCATGGCTGGAAATGTTCCACCTCCACCTACTCCTGCACCTGCTAGGTATGCCCCTCTTGTTCTCCAAGTTGTCCTTAATGCCCTTCCTATCAAATATTCTACTGAAATCAAAACTTGGGGAAGTGATGAAGAGATTAGAACTGAAGAGCATGTAGACCAGTTTGATGATTTCATAGAGAAGGAGGAGGTTGACGATGAGGATGTCAAAATGAGAATATTTGCACAAAGCTTTACTAGTGAGGTCAAAAAGTGGTTCAAGGCCCTTTCTCCAGGGATTTTTCATAGTTGGAATGAATTTAAAAGATAGCTTCTTGAGAAAATGGGGAAATAGAAAAAACCCTGTGCAAGCCCTCACTGAGTACAATATTTTGAAGAGAGCTGTAGATGAAACTATCCAAAATTTTTCCAAGAGATTTAATAAAGTCTATGAATCCATTCCTTCCCATCTAAAGCCTCCACTAGGAGTAGCTCAATTTAGATATACTGAGGCCTTTGACTATGACTTTTCTATCCTGCTAAGAGAAAGAGAATCCCCTTCACTAGTAGAAATGAAAAATGATGCTGTGAAGGTGGAATTCAATATGATAGCAGCTAAAAAGTCCAATATGGGAAATAAAAAATTGAAAGAAGAAGATAAGCCTTCCACCTCATATGACAAATTTGGCTCCATGATGAAAACAATGGAAAAAATGATGGACAGGCTTGCCCTTGGAAACACTTTTGCTCCTCGTGCACAACATGAGCCACAGTTTAGAAATCCTTGTTGGGTGTGGAGCATGATTATCTTGTTTATTTTGTATCACAGAATTGGACCCTTGTACCTTAAATGGGGCGGCAACGCCACCCGTAATTAAACGCTGCCTGGGGAGTCCAAGGGGGTTTTCGGGGGTAGCACCCACGAAGCTAAAAATAAATGTAAAATTTCCTTGTCAAATGATAGTAATTTCTAGTCAATCTGGGCCATTCATTAGGCGGATGATCTGACGGTAGAAGTTATGTTTAGTTTAGGGTTTTTTTCTCTAGAAGGAAACCCCTCTCTTTGTATGAGGGCATTGTATTGCGGCTATGGATTGTATGTGTATTCTCAGAGCGAGAAACAGGTAGGGAGACTGTGAGAGAGAATAGAGGATATTATAGTGGATCTACTGTAGGTTGTGTCTCTTCATTTTGCTGGATAATAGAAAGGAAGGACTGGTTGTTTGGGGTGGACGTAGCCCAAACTGGGTGAACCACGTATATTTGTGTCTCTCTAGTTTTATGTGTTTTGTGTGCTTGTATTTTCTGCATATTTTATGTGTTGCATTGATCTATAATATATAATTTTCTAACAATCCTCAATTTAGAAGACCTCGAAATCAACAAAGACCAAGGGAAAATAGAAATCCGCCTGACCCTCAAGTAAGGCCTCCTTTTCAGCAAAATTTAGTTGATGAAGAAGATCAGCCTAAAATACCAGAAGACTCCATTCATTGCATAGATGGAAACATGTTAGGAATGTTTTTGACAAAGGAAGAACATGATGATTCTGATCATGATGTAAACAAGGGTGAGGAACCATTTGATTACATTAAGAGTTATCAACATGCAATCTTTGAGATGCAGAAGAAATACAACCTCAGAAACAGAAATGTTTTGATTACTGCAAAAAAAACAAAACTCAAGAAAGATACCCCTAAAATAGCTGAGGTTAAAAAGATCCAACACCTCCTCCTCCTGTCAAAGAGACTGAAAAAATTGCTTCTTTTTTCAGTTTGGAGAATGAGATCTCCAAGATCAAGATCCCAGTCCCTTTAGGAGATATTCTTAACGTGAATGAATACAGAAGTAAAATTGCAAAAATGTTGAATTCCAAACTTGGAGCTGGAGACATCCTTAATGTACAAGAGGACCATCCTAATATCTACTTGGGACCAAGATTGGAAAATGAGTAGAATGAATAGGTACCTCCTTTCTATGTTAGTCTTAGTATTCATGACATGACATTACACAATGCCATGTTGGATTTAGGAGCCTCTCATAACCTCATGCCTAAAGTGATTATGGAAAGGATGGGATTAGAAATCACTAGGCCATATAAGGATTTGTTTTCCTTTGATTCAAAAAGAGTTCAATGCATTGCTTTGATAAAATGTGTTCTTGTTGGTCTCACACAAGTCCCTACCAAGACATTGATAATGGACATTGTAGTAGTAGACATTCCACCCAAGTTTGGCATGCTTTTATCCAGGTCTTGGGCAGCAAACATCAAAGGCACCATGTAGATGGACCTAACATATGTCACCATTCCTATTTTTGGTGAGCAAAGAAGGTTGTACAGAGAAACAAGGATGGTGTAATATTCCAAAAATTTAGCCTTGAGCTAAATGGAATGTTATAGTTTGTTTTATCTCTAGATAGGTGAATAAATGGGTAGGAAGACCCATAAGTCTCCTAAGCAACAATAAAAACACTTTAAGTGTGAAAGGAGACCCTTTTTGCAGCTTAATAAAGAACCTCCAAGTATGAATAGGGATTATATCATGTTGATCCAATCAAATTTGACCAAGTCAACAATGCAATTGTGGAGGAGTGGAGATTAATGAAGGAATAATGCAATTTTGGAGGGAGATGGATCTCATGAAGGAAATTACCTAATTGAGTGGGTCCAAGAGCAAGCAAGCTCACATTCTATTTAAGGAAGAGGATGGCAGCCTTTTTGGGTTATGTTTTAGATTATCATTTGATATTGTTCTGCTTAGACTTGGCTTCCTCTTGCTTTTTAGCATGGTTGCAGTGCTGTTTAGCACCAGGTGTTCTCGAGCGAGAATCCCACCTCTTCCCTTAGGAGGCATCTTGGGAGAGCATTGTACTAAATTCTTCCACATATAGCCTTGAGGCCAAGCATTAGTCTTCAATCACAACATTATTTCTATAGCAGTGTAATGTTGTGCTGCAGGGTGTTGCAGTGGAGGATTGATAACACCACTTCCGGATATGTTTCTCAATAGAGGGAGCTTTCCTTCTCTTGAGAGATAAGAAAGGAAGATTTATGAGCTCATTTCACATCTTGGAAGTGGGAAAAATTATTCCTCATCTCCTACAGCGCAGTACCTTGCAGGAACTGCGTCATTTTTCATACAGTTGCAGCAGCAGGGTTTAAGCCCTTGTTTTTGAGCTAGTTTCCTAGGGAAAGGGCCAACCCTTCTCCCGGAAAGATAGAGAAAGGGATTATCATACCTATTTTGTATTATTCAGCTACATATATTTAATGTTTCAGTGATACTATTTTATTTTAGAGCTGAATATTCAGATCTACTCTTTTTGTACTGAATCTTTCAAGAAACCCTTATCGGGTTATCTCTATAATGCAATAAGGAGGCCAGATCTATATTTTTCTCCATATTTTGAGAAATAAACCTTCATAAATGTTATTTCTATTATATTGCAGCAGAAAAACTCTCAAAATCACGTTGTGCATGCTCCAGGAGATTTCTGTTTAGTCAAGTCATGGGATTTGGGCATTTTTAAGCCTTATTGGGACCGGGAGATTTGTTTAACACATCAAAAGGGATTTGATTCTAATGACCTTTTGGATGTGAGTCCTATATTTCATATTTAAATTTATCCAAGCATTATTTTTTATTTTTATTATGCAAATATCTGAAAATGACGTTTTTATGGTCGATAATGCTGCATTTCCCCACTTTGGGAGAGAATAATGGGGTATATTTTTTCTGCTAAAGCATTCAATGATGGATAAATGTTTCTAAAACATTTTATGAGTTTATTTATCATTGAAATTCCATTATTTTTTTCATGAATTATTGCATTCCCATTTTGGGATATTACAGTGGTATCAGAGCATAATCTTGGCTCAGCCTGTGGATCTCAACGATTATGCTATCAGAATAAGGAGAGATGAACATAAATAAGAATCCATTATGTGGAGGAAGAAATGAGGATAGGCTCTCAAAGCTTCTTCCAAAATCTATAGAGAGCATTCAAGGATATCTGAAGAAGTTAAGAAGGGAGATGGAATCTCCAAAGGAGTTTGGATCTAGCGCCAGATCTAGATTTTCACATGGTAGGTGTGAGAATACAGCTACACACTATGATGCACAATGCATTCAAAAGCCCAGATCTATCATGAGAGAGATGAAGGAAGGAGGAATGCCTAAGAGGGAAACTCTTAGTGATTTTTGCATGATTATGAATCTCAAACTGAGAAGTTTAAAGATCATCTCACTTTCCAAGAGTTTTGCCAGATCAAGATGAAGAGGAGTAAGTAGCATGAGAGGAGTATATTTCTCCTATCTATTTTTGATGGATCACCAACATGTTCAGCCAGAGCTTGGGTGAAGGAGCTACACACCTATTTGCAGCAGCACCAAGTTTCTGAAGATGAAGCCATCAAAGTTGCAGCACTGCATTTTGAAGGTAAGGCCTTTTATTGGTGGATATTTGAGTCATTTTCATTAAAAAATGCCAATACTTCTTATTTTGCAAATTTCACTAAGAGATTGGTGGAAGGGTTTGATGGGAAACAATCTGAAACATTATTGATGAAACCAAACAAACCAAAACAAACAAACACTTTGCATTTGTTGGAAGAACCTATAAACTCAAATCCATTTCAAGAAATTGTTGGGGAAGCTCACATCTTGCATAATACCTTGTTGGAGGCAAGATATTTGGCTCATATCCTTGGACAAGAAGGCATAAAGGTTCCTTTTTCAAAAGAGGATCCTCTTATTGAGCAAGGGCCACCCATTCATACTGAAAAGGAAGAGAAGGATGGGGGCAACAATGCTGTCACATCTAGAGCATATCCAGTACCTCATGCAGAGGAAGGAGGAGCATATGCTCCAATAGGAGGATTTATTGTATCATTGCAAGAAGTTCCCCAGGATCTCACATATGGAGGTCAAGGCACAATCAATGGACAACATGATTGTGGAGCATTGCAGATGGAAGGAGGGGGTAGGGAGGTAGGTCAGCATCATTTGCTGAGGGGCACACACCCCTATCTATTTCAAAGAGCTAATGCAAGGAAGAGGCAGTCTGATTTGCGCTGTGAGGACAAGGGCAAGATTACCCATCTATATTTATAGTCTACTCTTGACATTGATGTCTCATTACATGGAGGCATTCCACTCGGTAGGCCACCAGATCTAGAGTTTATGGGAGGCATCTTGTCATTGGGTTCACCACTATTATATTCTAGAGGGGTGAAGACCTTGGAGGAATCTAGTACAGTGCAGAGATTTTGGGATAGACTCATGGAGGAGGGAGACACTCTCTCATTTTCAGCATTACCCACTCTCACTACCTGTACTACACTAATATAAGTTTCTGCAAGGATGGAGGATGGCATCTTCATGATGCAAGAGGGCTGCTCCATGGATTTGGAGAAATAGAGGGTACCTACCTTGAGGAAGGAATCCTCCATACATGGGAGTAGATGGAGGCCACTCATGATTACATTGGCCAATATTGGGAGATTCTTTTTGGACGATAGATTCTCATGGGAGGCCAACTTCCAGAGGTCACCATTTCTATTTGAGCATGAGAAACTACATGATGGGCATGGAAGAATGTGGGACGATGACTTTGACATGGGGAATTTCAAAGGAGAAGACAACAACATGTGGAGAGCTTCACATTCCAAATCACCAACTCTGTCTCTTAGGAGGATTGATCCATATTAGAGGTCTCAACTTTTGGTAGAATACTCCGAGGATCTTGGTGCTTGCAGGATTCTTGATGACCCGGATGGAGATGATAGATATATGGTGGATGATGTGGTCATATATTCTTATGGCAAAGTCTTCTTGACTAGAGCTTATGAGCTCAAGGAGAAGCTGCTACTTGCATCATAGGAGGACTTCCTTTCCATGCATTATGATGCATATATTTCTTTGGAAGAGGAGTTCACTTGGGAGGGCATCCAACATGATATATTTCAGCATATGGAGAGATGCATATCCTGGATGGTGATAGATAGGATGTCACATCCACTTCCTTATGGAGAGTGAGGGAAAATTTTCAGTTGACCCATTTCAGCTCAAGGACTGAAGTACATGGTAGAGAAGGTATACATTTGTATTATGATCTGCACTTCTTTACTTTATATGAGAAGTATGTTGTATTAAGAAGGATAATCCCTTCTTATACTTTATATTATGATTTACTTGAGGCTAATTACAGCATTGAGATTGGATATCGTATTCGTGGTTTGTGGGGGAAGCCACATGATTCTTGGTGTGCACCATTGACACCACATTGTATATTCATGTTTCTATCTTATGGGATGACTGTGGAAGCAAACAAGTGGCTCGGTAAGAACTTTTTATTCTTTTTTTTAAGGCAGGCATGGGATGCACTGCCCTGGTTCCATGTGTGGAACTATGGTCCACTCTTCAGTTGTCATATGGAAACATGTTTTCATTGGATTTTTCTTCCATGTATTGTTGATATTTTTATGTTCATGTGGAGCTTTGTTTGGAGAGTGCAGGATGAGTTGGAGATGCCCATTGGGAGTATGATTCTCCCTAATTTAAATTTTGTATGTTTCGGGAGAGGAAATGGACAAACCATGATTGCCACATCACATCTCTTTTCTTCATATGGGGTGAGCCATTTGAAGAACTTGAGTTCTTGGAGGAGGCACTTCGTGGCTGATTTTTTTGATGGAGTAACTTGGGCCATGCTTGGAGGCCATGTCATTTCATCCCAAGGACAAAAACATACCCATACTTACCATAAATGGAGAGAGAAACAACTTGGAAAGAAAAATCTATCTCTCCATGTAGCCCCACTACATTGCATAAACCAGGGGTTGATGATTTCTTTGATGAGCTACCTAGAATGACTCATTTCATTTGGATGATAGCATGGGTGTCAGAGTCACACATTGAGAATGAGATTCCCCATGTTTTTCATCATTCCTACCTTGAGGATTCCATTGGACAACAAGAAGGTTTCCACTTACACCTTCCACCTTCCACCTTTTTATGATGTGAGCCATTTGGTTTTGCATGCTTGGGAGGAAACATTGGACGACAGATTTATTGCAGATTATTTTGAGCAGTTGTGGGGACTGTTGATGAGGAGGCCACAAGAGGAGGAGGGGAGTAATTTTTCTCTCCTTATACAGTTGCTTGAGGACAAGCAACATTTTGGAGGGGAGGACTGTAATATTACAAGAATTCAGCCTTGAGCTAAATGGAATATTATAGTTTGTTTTATCTCTGGATAGGTGAATAAATGGTTAGGAAGACCCATAAGTCTCCTAAGCAATAATAAAAACACTTTAAGTGTAAAAGGAGACCCTTTTTTGCAGCTTAATAAAGCACCTCCAAGTATGAACATGGATTATATCATGTTGATGCAGTCAAATTTGACCAAGTCAACAGTGCAGTTGTGGAGGAATGGATATTAATGAAGGAATAATGCAATTTTGGAGGGATATAGATCTCATGAAGGAAATGACCAAATTGAGTGGGGCCAAGCGCAAGAAAGCTCACATTCTATTTAAGGAAGAGGATGGCAGCCTTTTGGGGTTATGTTTTAGATTATCATTTGATATTGGTCTTCTTATACTTGGCTTCCTCTTGCTGTTTAGCAGGGTTGTAGTGTTGTTTAGCATTGGGTGTTCCCGAACGGGAATCCCACCTCTTCCCTTGAGATGCCTCTTGGGAGAAAATTGTACTAAATTATTCCACATCTAGGCTTGAGGCCAAGCATCAGTCTTCAGTCACAACATTATTTCCGTATCAATGTAATGTTGTGTTGCAGGATGTTGTAGTGGAGGATTGATAACAACACTTCTGGATCTGTTTCTTAGAAGAGGGATCTTTCCTTCCCTTGAGAGATCAGCAAGGAAGATTTCTGAGCTCATTTTACATCTTGGTAGTGGTCCAAAGTATTCCTCATCTCCTACAGTGTAGTCCCTTGCAGGAACTGCGTCATTTTTCATACAATTGCAACAACAAGGTTTAAGCCCTTGTTTTTTAGCTAGTTTCCTAGGGAAACGACCAACCCTTCTCCCGGAAAGTTAGAGAAATGGATTCTCATCCCTCTTTTGTATTATTCAGCTACACATATGTAATTTTGAAGTGGGACTACAATATTTCAGAGCTGAATATTTAGATCTTCTCTTTTTGTACTGAATCTTTCAAGAAACCCTTGCCGGGTTATCTCTATAATGCAATAAGGAGGCCAGATCTCTATTTTTCTCCATATTTTGAAAAATAAAAATTAATATATATTATTTCTATTATATTGCAGCATAAACCCTCTCAAAATCACTCTATGGATGCTTCAGGAGATTTCTGTTTAGTCAAGTCATGGGATTTGGGCATTTTTAAGCCATATTGGGACCGAGAGATCTGTTTAAGACATCAAAAGGGATTCGTTTCTGATTCCCTTGTTGATGTGGGTCATATATTATATATTATAAGGGATCCAAGCAATATTTTTCATTGTTATTACGAAAATATCTGAAAATTACATTTTTATGGTCAATAATGTTGCATTTCCCCACTTTGGGAGAGAAAAATGGGGTATATTTTTGCTGCTGAAGCATTCAATGATGGATAAATGTTTCTCAAATGTTTTATGAGTTTATTTATCATTTCAATTCCATTATTGTGTTCATTAATTGCTTCATTCCCATTTTGGGATATTACAGATGGCTTATATGGTAAGTAGTAAGGACAAACCTTGGAATTTCCCAATTTATGTTGTTGAGACTGAATTAGGATCTGATATAATTTTAAACGAACTAATTGATGAAGAAGAAGATTAGAAGAAATCAAAAATTCAGGAGGTTGAAAATCAGCAAGCAGAAAATCATGAAATCATTGAATAAAAGGCAGAGGGTTGGTGGTTGTTACACTTTGATGGATCAAATGGAAGAGAGGGGGCTGTATCAGGAATTTGGATCAAAAATCCTGAGGATGAAATTAATTTCTATTCTTTCAAAATGAACTATGATTTCACAAATAATATGGTTGAGTGTGAATCTCTATTTTTGGGCTTAGAAATTTTGAAAAGATTGGGTGCCCAAAAAATTTCAGTTTGTGGAGATTCTGAATTAGTTATTAAACAAGTTGAGGTTGTATATCAAACCAAGAATGTGAGAATGACAGCATAGAGAAATTTTATTATGGAGATGTTAGAAAAAATTCAAGAATATTCATTTATTGTGAAGACTAGGGACCAAAACTCAGTAGTTGACTCCCTAGTTGTTTCTACAAGTCTGTTTGACATCCCTGCACATTCCACTGAAAGTTATGAGGTTGAATTTTGCCATAGGCCTGTTATCCCGCACAATATTATTCATCGGTAAGTTTTTGAAGATGACCAGGAAATCAAAAACTTCATAGAATTGAAAGAGGAGTTTGAAAGCACACAGGTAGATCAACAAAACATGCTTGCTAAAAAAAAGGGTAATTCTGAAGTTTTATAACTGAAGAATAATTCTATACCCAAAGGTCTCATCCCACTTGAAAAGCTTTTTAACCAAAATAATGTGTTCAAGTCTCCTAGGATACAAGCTGATGATGAAGAGGTAGAGATTTGTAACCTCGCTCTAGTAGCAATGCCGAAAATGATCAAGCTTTCAAAGTTCCTTTCTGTAGAGATGAAATAGAAATATATTGAGATGATGAAAAGGTTCATAGATGTTTTTGCATGGAGTTATGCCAATTTGAAGAAATATGATCCTACTATTATTCAGCATACCATTCCTATTAAAGTAAATGAGAATCCTTTTAAATAGAATTTGAGGAGGATTAATCCACTGCTCATGCCTCTGATTGAGAAGGAAATTAACAAACTCTTTCATTCAAAAATAATTTTTCCCATCAGATTTTAAAAGTGGCTTGCTAACTTGTTTCTAGTCAGGAAAAATAGTGGAGAGATCATAATCTGCATTGACTTCAGAAACCTAAACAAAGCTTATCTGAAGAAAAATTATCCTCTCCCAAAGATGGATCAAATTTTGTGGAACATTGTTGGTTCCCAAAGGATGTCTATGCTGGATGGTTTTTCAGGATAGAATCAGATTTTAGTGCACCTAGAAGACCAAGAGAAAAATTCCTTTACCACACCATGGGGGACATTAATTTATGCCAAGATTCCCTTTGGTCTGATGAATGCATGAGTGACATTTCAAAGAGAAATGGACATTTCCTTTGCTGATGAGAAGGATAAGTTGGTGGTTGTCTATCTGGATGACATAACAGTTTTCTCAAGGAGAGAGGAAGACCATTTGAAGCATCTAGAGAAGATTGAAATGTAGAAGGTTTGGTATTTCTCTTAATCCCACTAAGAGTATTTTTGCTTTAACTTCTAGAAAGTTACTTGGGCACATTATATCTAAATATGGGAAAAAAATTCATCCAAACATAGTCAATTCCATGCAGAAAGTAGATCTTCCTAGAAGCAGGAAGGAAATTTAGTCTTTCCTTGGAAGAGTGAATTTTGTGAGGAGGTTTATTCCCAACTTTGTTGATATTGTCAAAGACATAACGAAGATACTCAAGGAAGGAGCTGAAATTAAATGGACATTTGAAGAAAAGAAGTCATTTGAGGAAATAAATAAGGTAGTCACTCAAGCACCAGTGTTGATTAGCCCATATTTTTCAAAGGAATTTCTATTTTTTACATTTGCTTCAGAAAATAAAATTGCTGGAGTTTTGTTGCAGAAAGTACAACAAGGTACTAAGCAACCCATTTCATTCTTTAGCAGGACCTTAGCTAATTCAGAATTGAAGTACAATATCCTAGACAAATAGGCATATGCTTTGGTCAAAGCCATCAAATATTTTAGTATTTATATTCAGCATTCTCATGTCATAGCATTTTGTGATGAATGTTGTAGTGAAGGACATATTGACTCAAGATGATCCTGATGGTAAGAGAGGGAAGTGGATAGATAAATTACTAGAATATGATATAGAAATCAAACCTACAAAATTGGTGAAAGGTCAAGGGCTAGCAAAGCTGATGGCACGGTCCAATTTTGATTGCCTTGATATGAATTGAATTGTAGAAATTTCAGAATTATCAGATGAAGATGAAGAGTTAATTCCCATTGAAGAGAAGTACATTCTGTCTGAGTGGTACAAAGAATTTTTTTTTGTCTTACATCGTCATAGAGCTCCTATTGAATTGACAAAATCTAAAGCAAGGT
Source organism: Pinus albicaulis (assembly GCA_034641835.2). Lineage (NCBI taxonomy): Eukaryota > Viridiplantae > Streptophyta > Pinopsida > Pinales > Pinaceae > Pinus > Pinus albicaulis. The sequence continues at coordinate 234,126,078 of CM076571.1, forward strand.
TTGTGAAGATGATATCTCTAAGGTACTGCATCATAGATAAAAATTTATATTGCAAAGATACTGGTGGTATTCTTTTGAATTGTTTGCTAGAAGAGGAAGCTGAAAAAGTGATTGAAGAGTTTCATAAAGGATATTGTGGAGGTCATCACTATTGGAAGGCCAAGCCAAACAAGATTCTCAGAGTAGGGTACTACTGGCTTACCATGTTCAAATATGTCTACAAAAAGATAGATGCCTACCGTGAATGTCAGATTTTTGAATCTCAGATTTTTTATGGTAGGAAAAAGCTTGTTCCTTTACCCTTGATGCAAATTTACGTTGAGGCACCATTCCAGCAGTTGGGGCTAGATTTTATTGGTGAGTTTCATCCATCATCTTCAGGTCAACATTTTCTGGATCCTAACAACAACTGATTATTTCACCAAGTGGATTGATGCAATCCCAACTAGGCAAGAAAATGATTCAGTTATCATTTCATTCTTAGAGAATAACATATTGTCCAGGTTTGGTTTCCCTATGAATATCATCACTGACAATGCACAGGCTTTCAAATCCAAGAGGTTGATCAATTTTTTTCATCAACATCACATTACATTTGGACACTCTACTGCATACTATCCACAAGGTAATGGTCTTGCTGAATATTCTAACAAAAGCATTGTGAGAATTATTAAGAAGGTGTTGTAGGAAAATAAAAGGTCATGGCAGTTGAAGCTGAAGTATGCTCTATGGGCTGATAGAGTGTGTATAAAGAGGTCAATTGGTATTAACCTTATCAGTTGGTATATGGAGGTGAAGCCATTTTTCCTACATCCTTGGGAGTACCTGTTATGAAGCTGCTACAAGGATTAGAGGAGGAGCCTAATGCTATTTAGAGGAGAATAAACCAGATGATAGCTCTGTAAGAAAAAAAAGGGATGTAGTATATAACAGTAATCAGCAGTCTCAAAACATAATAAATAATACATTTGACACGAAGGTCAAATAGGAAAAATTTCAGATTCAAGATGTGGCATTGAAGTGGGAGGCCAGAATTGAAGAAAATGGGAAACTTGGTAAGTTTGAGAATATCTATAAAGGTCAATTCATAGTAGCTGCATTCCATGACAACAACACTTACCTACTACAAGAGATGTATGGACAACCTTGTGTTGGAGTTGTCAATTGAAGGTTTTTGAAGCATTATTCCTCTTAAGTTCTATTGATATTTCACTCCATTGTATATATTCCATTTTATTATGTTCATATGCTAATAAAGAAAAGCTATTCAACAAACTTGAGCCCAAGGTGAAGGCCATTAGAGTTTGAAGAAGGCTTGGAAATTTTCATAGTTTTTATTTCCAAGAAGATGAACGACATTGGAACTACAGGTTCTCTGGTGTACCATAAGGGCACACCATCCCAAGTGGAGCCACTGTTATCACTTGAAATTTTGTGAAACATTACTTGACATGGTAATTCAAGTTCATTATCAAAGGTCTCAAGTTGGTAGAGGAAAATTTCATTTTTTCATATTTAACCTATCCTAAGATTCAAGACAACCTTCATTTCATCTCAATCCACCTCCATTCAAGTCATGTCATGTCACATCAATCATCATTTGTTGTCATATTCCATTTACCAAGTGCTTAAATTTGAAAAAGGACACTTTACCCAGTTTTTCCCATTTTCGTAGCATTTTACATTGTAAAATAGCAATTTTCGCTACAAAACTGCCTAAGAGTTTCATAGTGAAACAGTCAGAAAATAAACTAGCCATGCTACTAAAAGCATTTTTTCTGTCTATCTTGTCAAATCTGGTGCAAGGTGTTAGTTCATGATTAGAGGAGTTAGGGTGGATGTCATTTGAGTCAATCAGGGTTATTTCAAAGGTACAGGGTCATGTTTGAGGTCATTATTATCATTTTTAGCATGCATGAGTCATGATTAGGGCATGAGTTGTCATCGAAACCATAGATAATTAACGAATTGAGTATTTTTGTCCTTCTCTGCTTTATCCTTGCATGTTATTGAGTTTCTAGAGAGTTGCTTCACCGAGCCAAGCTAGTTGCTGGCATTTTCAAAGGTTGTAGGTGTCACTAATCAAGCGTGGCTGAGAATGTATAAATTCACCATGGCTGCTAGGAATAAGACTAACAAAGGTGCTCACTACCTCAGGTATGATCCCGTGGACATGAATTTGTTAAATGAAGACCCAACTACCTTGGAAGTGTTCATAAGAATAGGTTGCTTGCAATTCTATCAAAGATTGCAAGGGTGTCATTTGCAGGTTTCAAAGGAGTTTGCTAATAGTTTTACTGGGACAGCTTCAAAGGTTAGAATGCTAAACCTCACAGTGACACCAGACAGCATTTCAGCAGCAGCAAGAATCCCTAGAGGAGGGGAACAATGGTTTAAAGGCATGAAGTTCACCATGCAGGACTGTAAAGAATTTATCAAGACAAAGCATAGTGAAATTGATCTCACAAATGCTATCCCAAGGAGCTACATGAAGGACAACTACTCAAAGTTGTTGATGATCATTCAGAAGTACTTCACTTGTGAAGTAAGGTTCCACATGGTCTACTTCTACCACCTTACACTTCTGTTGCATTTTGTGGGTAAGAGGTCTCTTGACTTGCCCTTTTATTTATACAAAAGTCTAACTAAAATGTTAGATAAGGTCCAAGTTAAAAAAGAAGGAAACAAAACTTCTCTTTTTCACCATGGTTTGATCAAGTTGTTGGTTTTAGAGGAGTTAAAGATATTAGGAAGATATTGGACATACTTTTTGTTCATAAGTGGTTTTGAAGTAGATGTTGTCACCCCTAAAAGAGTTCCCAAACCTAGAGATGTTTAATCACCTACAGTGGTAGAGCAGTTAGAACCAGTGAGCATGGAGACAGATTCTTTGCAAAAGATTGACACACCCAAATCCACACCTACAAAAAAGAAGCCAATAGTTAGCAAACATGGAAACAATAGAGTTACAAGGAGCCAAACAATGGTTAAGGGTAACTTAGAGGACATCTTGCATGGAATTAATATTGAAGAAACTCCCATTCTCCAAGATGAATATGTTGAAGAAGGAGGAAGGAAGCTTAAGAAAGGCAAAACAACTAAAAAATTGGAGCTTGCAGGTGATGATGATGGATTCATGTTTAAACCTAGAAAACCAATGACTACTCATGCAAGAAATGTTATGGAAAGTAGCAAAGAGGTTCAAAAAGTTAATGAAATTTCTCAGCCACTACCAAGCATCATAGAGCTATCCTCACCTGCAAAAGAAGATCAGGTCATCAAACAGAAGAAGGGAAAAGAGAAAATCATTCAAAAGACAGAATTTGAAACCCTTAAGTAATAGTTGAAAGAGGGAAGGGAAAAGATATCAGTCTTTAAGAAAGAGGAGAAGAAGCATAGAGGTGAAAGGGTTAAGTTTGAACAAATGAGAAAGACATGGGAAGATCAAGTCACAAGTGTCTCAAAGACCTTGGACAATAGAGAAAAAATGATAAAGTGGACTCAGCCACTAAGAGGAGTGGTCAAGAACATAAAAAAGAGAAACCTTCACCTAAAATCCAAGAACAGGGCACTGAAGGATCAAGTGAAAGACCTAGAGCAACAATTGGAGTTGATTCATGAAGAGCTGGAAAAGAAAGGTTTGAAGATGACAGTGGTTGAGGAACCCATTGCTCAAGTAATTGTTAATGAGGAGGAAACACCACAAGAGTGATAAGGTAATATTTAGTATGCCTTAGGAAGTCCAAAACATGCGGAAAATCAAATTTTTACAGTAGGAGATCAATTTTTGAAGACTATTATGAAAGGAGACATTTTTGGGGTTTTACACAGTTTCGTAGCATTCCTCGGGTTTGAAGCCAGGAATATGCTATGAAAAAAACATGTAGAATATTTTTTGCCTATAAAGTTAGTTTGTGTTTGATTCAAGGAGGGGTATTCATGGTGGTGATGTGTCATGACTTGATTGACGTCATGGAATAGCAAAGGAGTGACGTAAATGGATGTTAAAGTCACTTTTTTCACGCTACCAAAACTCGCTAGGAAACTGTCCTGTTTTCGTAGCGAGCAATTCTTGGAGGTTTTGAGCATCCTAAAAGCAGTTTTTGGTCAGTTGTAATCCTCCAACATGTCAAGGGAGCTTATCAGCAGTTACTTATGACTCTAAGGAAATGTTATGAAGACATGTCATTAGCCAAAGCAACTTTTAAGATAAGGATCATGTATTCCGAAAAAGTAGTGTAATGCGCCATAGATCTAGGAGGGTTTTCAATATGTAAAGTAGTGATGAACTCTGTCACGGATTTTTTGAGCATTTGATACTTAATTCGTAACTATCATGTCATTGTTTCATATATAGGATAAGATCAATGTAATAAATAAGAGTTAGAGTCCTATTAGGTTATGGTTTCTTTAAGGTATAACTATCTGTTTTATGTTAGAAGTTATGTATTTCAGTTATGAAAGGTGTCATAGGATAATTCAATGATCTAGCCACCAGGAAAATCATCCTTGTTGTAAAGAATGTCTATTTAAAGGCAAAGCATTGAAGTAGTAAAGGGTTGGAGAAGATTTGCACCAAACTGTTCCTTTATGTATTTGATCTATATCAGTAATACAAAGTGACACTCTTTTTGACAAACCTGAGATTCTCATGAAGTTTTAATGTTGTATTGATCTATATACCTTTATATTTTACCACTTGTGATAGATTTCATCTCTGTTACTCAGAATTCATAAATGTATGCTCTAACTTCCTTTAGTGATGAAATGACCGTGTTTTCCTATGTTTTATGTGTGATTTTCTATTGTTAAAGACCTCTATCTACCTCAACTTCCATGTTTAAGAACCTTTGTCACTGAAAATACTGATTGTTGACTCCATAAGCCCAATGGAAGAAATCCTACATTCTTTTCATCCTGCAATCATAAAAAAAAAGCTACAATTTCCATAGAGTTAGCCATATAGTACTATCATTATTCAATATCATAAAACCCGCTTGAGAGAGCCTTCTAAAACTAAAGAGGATAAGCATCAGTTAGAAGTGGTTTGAAACATTTACACTGAGTTATTTGATAAGCAGTGAATCAAGCACAATTTTGTCATAACAGATGGTGTTATAAATATAAATAAAAGGAATATTGAATTTGAAAGCAATGGAGTCCGGGTAATCATTCCTATAGATCCTACAGAAGCACAAGAATACACAAAAATGGTGCGCCCTGATGACGCGATCAATCAAATCTATAAGTTGACCTTGCATGAGGAAGATTGGATTAATCCAATAGCATATGGAAATATTAAGTGGGAGGAGGATAGGTCTTTCTTTTCAGACTTTGATGAAGAACTAGAAAACAGGCAAAACCAGTTACATGAGGTGTCTGCTCTGCGATGTAATCATGTGACCCAATCTTTGTGATGTATAACTTATAAAGTATGTGACTTGCTACACTATGATGGATTAAATGACATCAACATTTTTATAGGGGAGCTTCAAATAGTTATTCCAAAATGATATATATTCCATGCTTTGGAACTTGGCTTGTGTGCTACTCTATAAAGATGGTGGGAAACGCATAAGGAGAATATGGGAAACTAGGAGGAATGTGCATGCGTGCTGAGGTTACGATTTGAATATCCAATAATTAAAATGGAATATTTCTACTCTGGAAAATATTATCTGTGTAGAAATTTGGCGAGATGGAATCAGGTATGGGGTGTAGAACCAAGAATTGAATGGTTGCATATGTTCATTCACACATTGGCAAAGGTACCTATTGATTTTTATTTGGAGATAGAGCTGGGCCGAGGTACTACTGATTGGTAATTGGCACTGACAAAGAGTTTTATTCTTACATTTAGCTTTGAGAGTGGATTTGATAAGACTGGCCAAGCTTTGCATAATATTCAAGAAGTCATCATTGATACAACAAAGCCTGCAATCGAGTGTGGTCCACTAGCCTGGGATGCACAGTTGAAAGATATTGTGAATTACAAGAACCTAAGAATTGAAGAGAGTGAAGAGAATCCAAGGAATATCGTAATTCCTGAATCTGAGGGACAACGCGTAGTGGCTGGACCCTCTATCACCTCGCTAGATGTGATAAATCCCTTAAACATTAGGCAGGTGAATATTGGATCTGAAGAACAACCTAAGTTGGCCAACATTTGAGACTACAAGGATGATGATACAGTAGGAAAAGTTGTTGAGTTGTTGATATAATACCAATATATGTTCCCTACAATGTTTTCAGAGCTTGAAAGAATCATTGGGGAAGTAAAACTTATGAAAATCACATTGAAACCCGATGCACGCCCAGTGAAACAATGCCCATATAGGCTAAATCCAAGATATAAATAGAAGGTGAAATAAGAGTTAGAAAAAATGGTTGTTTCTGACATTGTTGAACCTGTATAAGAGTCTGATTGGGTAATTCAAATTGTAGTGCAAGATAAGAAGACCAAGGGAGAAATCAGGATCTGTGTAGATATGTTGAAACTGAATGATTCTTGTGTGCATGATCCACTCCCAACTCCATTCTCTGATGAAATCCTCGATAATGTTGGAGGTCAAGAAGCATTTTTCTTCACAGATGGTTTTTTAGGGTATCATCAGATCCAAATTGTGCTAGAAGATCAGAGTAATACCACCTTTGCTACTGAATGGGGTTCATTTCAATATACAATCATGCCCTTTTGATTGAAGAATTCTTTTGCCATTTTTTCACAAGTAGTGGTTGTTTCATTCAAAGAATTTACACACAATTTTTTGGAGGTATATTTTGATGATTGAAATGTATTTGGGCTATTGAAGAAGTATGTGTGAAATATGTGCTTAAGGATGGATACTTGTAGGAAGTATCAGATCTCCTTGAATTTGAAGAAGTGTATATTCTATGTACCATTTGGGATACTCTTGGAACATATTGTCTGTCAGTAGGGGTTGATGGTAGATCCTTCAAAGATCATAGTCATAGTTAACTTGGAGATACCTGATAATGTTAAGCAGTTATGCTCAATATTGGGGCATACTGGGTACTATAGGAAGTTCATTTAGGGCTATGCGCTGATAGTTGCGCTGATGGAAAAGATGCTCAAGAAGTATGAAACATTCTACTAGGATGCGGATTTTCAGAAGAGTTTTGAGTTGCTAAAGGACAATATAGTCACTATGCCTATATTGGTCTTCCCAGATTGGTCAAAGGTTTTTCATGTGCATGTTGATGCCTCGTGCATCGCGCTCAGAGATATTTTGGTGTAGCCAGGAGAGGGAGAGATTGATCACCCTATTGACTATGCATGTCAAAAAATATCAAGTGTAGAAAGGAATTACTCAACCACGAAAAGAGAAGGACTAGCAATGTTGTACACACTACAAAAACTATGCCACTATCTGTTAGGAGGCCATTTTTAGATTTTCATTGATCATTCTACTTTGAAGTACCTCATCAATAACCCTATGTTGCTGGGGAAGATCTACAGGTGGTTTTTGTTATTCCAAGAATATGATTTTGAGATTACGGTAAAAATGGGAAGACTTAATGTTGTACCAAACCATCTTTCGTGCATTGAAACTAGTGAAAAGCCTACAAACTTGGAAGATGGATTGCCAAATGTGCAATTTTTTGGTATAAAGGTGATTGATGATATGTTCCCTGATATCATTCAATTTCTGACGATTGGACGTGTGCCTGAAGAATATTCTGTCCAGTAGAAGAAAGAGATCGTGGTGTGTGCAACGGACTTCACCATTATTGTTGGACAGTTGTACAAAATGGGTGCGGATGAAGTTCTACGAAGATATGTTGTGGAATATGAGAGATGCACAATCCTAAATCAAGGTCATGGGTGGCTTTCAGTGGTAATTATGCAGGTAAGGCCATTGCACATAATATTTTGCGAGATGGGCTATGGTTTCCCACATTGTACAATGATGCTTATGCGCATTTCCATGCATGTGATGTATTTCAGAGGATAGGAAATCCATTGCGCAGAGATGAGATACCCTTGCATCCGTAGATGGCGTTGCAAGATTTTAAGAAATGGGCTATAGATTTTGTGGGACCTATCAATCCTCGAGGAAAGAAGAGTGGCATGTGTGCATTATCACTACGACAGATTATGTAACCAGGTCGGCTAAATCCAAAGCTGTGAAGGATTGTACTGTTGATACAATTGTAGAGTTCATATTTGATAATATTGTGACTCATTTTATTTTTCCTAAGATTCTGATAAGCGATCAGGGCACACATTTTTGTAAATGATACCATTGAATCATTGACATAGGAATTCAATATGCACCATTAGAAGAGCTCTCCCTATCATCCCTAGTTGAATGGCGTAGTTGAAGCATTCAATAAGATCCTAGAGACCGTGCTCACTAAGGGGTGTAATGCTAACCAAAATGATTGGGATGAGAAAGTGCCAACAGTTCTCTGGGCATATAGGACCACATGTAAGAAGTTGATGGGAGGGACACCTTTCAGGATGGTCTATGGGCAAGAATTTTTGTTGCCAATGGAGTTCATTGTTCCTAGTCTGTGCATTGCAGCATTCACTAATATTGTTAAAGAAGAGGATCTGGAAGAATGATTTTCGCAGTTAGGTTGCCTTGGAAGAAGATCGATTTATTACAAATTATCACCATAAAGTTCAGAAGGCACACAAGAAAGCATGGCATGATAGGTATATCAATAAAATGGTGTTCAAGGAATATGATTTGGTCTTACTATATGACAACAATTTTGTGCACCACCCTGGGAAATTGAAGATGCATTGCCTAGGGACTTATGTGGTTAAGGAAATCACTGATAGAGGATGTGGTCGAAGTTGCCCCATTCTCATGGTTGTCGAGCTATGTCTTTTTGCGTAAAAATTCAGTCCGCATTCGTAAATATATGGACAAGGTTTGCACAAGTATTCAAATTTCATTAATCCCTGAAAACATCCTAATGGAAGGGGACATGTTTGCTAAAGTACCACAACTCAGATTGGAGGACTCGGACATCGCGGATGTCGAAAATTTTCCAAAACTTACACCAGAATTATATGTATATCATGTCACATATGAAGGAGGTGTTATGTGCCTTGAGCCAAAGAGAGGGGTTCTAGGTCTGCACAAGGAAGGCCTGCTAAACTTACTACAGATCCCTCATTTTGGGCGCAACCCATAAATGACATCTACGTCTGACAATTGCTCGTGCTAGTGTAGGATGATGTGCTGTGGTTGGGAGAGCACATCCCCATAGATGCCAAATTGATCCATAGGATCGCTGGTCTTCCCACTAAAGGAGCCAGCTCCATTGTTGATTTCAGTGGAAAATCCCAAGAGAAAGTTGTGGCGAAGAAATTGAAAATTAAATACCAATTCTAGTGCATGATTCGAGGCTTCATTGTAAGTGAGATAAACGACCTTGAAGTTCAGTTCAACATGCTCCTCTTGGCCTATAAGATGATGCACAAGTGCAAACCAAAGGAGGCGCCCACACATGTCATTTCTCTCACTGGACAGTGAAAGAAAGGAGTTATTTATACTTGGTATAGCGACCTGTGCAAGTAATTCCTAGAAAATGTACGTGAAGCACAAGAGGAAGGTAAGAAGTTCCATTATGCTTGGATATTATTGTTGATTGAGCTGATTGGGTGGAAGACCCCCGAGGAAACCCAATTTCAGGAGATTGAGCCTCATATGTGCAATCCTGCATGCTATGCAACATTATGGAGCTCATTAGACCCCGTGCATGCCAAGGAGAATAAAATATTTTGGGTCCTTTATGGTGCTACATTATATCAAGCAGTACAGTCAAAGCCGTGACTATCACCAATGTTATATGACGAGTACAAGATGGTAGCTGCCTTCAATCCTATGCTCCAGAACATGCATATCCATGTGAAAGGTGCCATGGAAGGGGTGTGGTACGAGTTACCATACTTAGTAATGGAGGATGATTTGCTCAGAGTTATAGCAGAATGGCCTCTAGCGTGGTTGACACCTATCATGTCGACCAAGTCCTGAATTGGCACTCAGCCAACAAAAGAAACTTAGAAGGTGACTGAAAAGCCTATAGATAAATAGGTAATACCAACCACCCTTGGCAAGATGATCGACCTTGAAAAAGAAATAGAGCCAGAGGAGAATGGGTCTACACTAAAAGACACAGTGGAGGAGGTCGAAGCGCGACTCTTAGGTCGTTGGTGGATCAAGAAAGAAGAGGAAGGGCTCGAAAGAAGGTGGCGAGGAGGTCTTGACATTGATAGAGGATGAATTGAAAGAAATTTCAAACACCGTCACATCTACGACTAAGGATAATTAGACCGACATGGAGGTGCAGTATAAGACTACACTGGAAATTGTTGAGGTCGGAATATAGTAACTTAAGATGTAGGTGAGCCAGATACAAGCAAGCATAGCTCAGGCAAACTATTCCTACACGTAAGTCACCAGTGTCCAGCCCTTAGATATTTCCTTACCAACCACCTGGGATGTTCACCTTGTAGCAATCCCTACGCCTACTATTCAAGTGGACACCAGCTGGCGTATCTAATTCCGTGATCTAGGTGATATACATATTAATATTTTTTTTTACCTGCAGGGAGGCTGCATTTGATGCACACAATGATCGCAGATGAACTTCAGTACAGAGAGGTTGTTTCTCACACCACTACAATTTAATCCTAGAAGCAGGCCGTCGAGGCGTATAAAAAACAAGAAGCAATCGAAGTAACATGCCACGCAGCCAAAGCCCAGTGTGCTGCGCTAGAGGCCAAAATCCATCAAGTTTTTCGCGATGTTCCAGTAGTCTTGGCCACAACTCCACCAAAGGAAAAATTGGAAGGATTGGCTGTCGCTCTGAAATCATCACGCGCTGAGGTGTAGATCGTAGAACAGAGTATGATCAAAAAAGTTGCAGCCTAAGACTCCACTAGAAGTTCGTGCCCAAAGAGCAGCCAAAGTGAAACAAGCTACAAATAGTATTGTTGCTATGGTCACCCAATGTGATATTTTTCTCGATGAGTCTATGGGAATATGGAAATCTGTCTAGAATGATCTAGTAGTTCAGCAGCTGTGCACCGAGCTACATCAGAAGGAACAAAAGTTTGAAGAAATCTGGACAGCGGCACCAACCCTGGTTCTTACACAATGCCTCGCTCACCTGTAGGAGGGCCAGATGATCCAAACCAAGATTAAATACATGTGCCGCAAAGAACAAATGCTGGAGGCACGTATGCAACCATTGGCTGAGGAAGCCCTCCAGCTTTCACAGACATTGTACACCACCTTGAAGGAAATTCAGTAAACCCAGTGCAACATAGAGATGGCCACTAAAGGGCCTACTACAGAGAAGTTGGTTCAGCAAACACAAGCAGTTGCAGCACAAATTTTGGACATGGTGATCCCTATGAAATCTTCTATCAGCACACTCCAAGCTAAGCTAAAGGAGCAGATGCCTTAGTGACTCGGGACGTGTCACATGTTTGAGTTGGAGGGATGTTGAAGCAGCGTCCCCTGGGGCATACTTTTTGATGTAAATTGTATAATTTACGTATATTCATGCTAAACGAATGAGTCAAGGGGCTTTACGGTGGGTCAAAGTCCATATTTTTTATGTAAATGGGTTTAAGGGTAAACTATGGGCCTCAAACCATGGTTTGAGAGCATAGTATCTGCGCACTAGAGGAATATAAATAGATAGATTGAGTCTAAGGAAAGTATCTTAGTTATAAATGGAATACTAATTGGTTATTATTATCTAAGTCCATCTGTAATACTTCGTAAGGGCTTTCTTGGGTTGGGTAGAAAGGCTCCTATTAGTTGTGTGCGGACTCCCTTGGCTGTGTGTGCAAAAGGGCTTTTGTGTAAGGGTAAAGTCTGATGTATTGAAAGGATCTGGATTAATATAAATGATATATTTTGGCGAAATAGTTGTGTCATTGCTTTGAGTTATCTGTTTACTATTTATGTTTTTCTTAAGATTAGAATGCTTATGTTTTTCTTAATTATCATTGGGCAAAGATATCTATTATGGTTATTTATGCATCTTGATGGTTGATAAATCCGCTTAACTAATTACACATTTTTTAGATCTAGATCTGGTCTATTATGCTTTATATGCACTGAAGCGACCTACGATTTTGTCTTATTCTGTTAAGTATTGCATGCATATATTTATAAGTCTACAATCAATCTGCTTAGGACTGCTTCATTATTTTCTTCCTCAGGGTGCAAAAACCTAGTTCCAAAACCCCCCAACTACTTCGAGTGAGAGTTTGATCTATGCAAGCAAGTCATTGCCGAAAGGGCGGGGGTTGCTCGATAAAATCTGAACCTTGGTCAGGACCCCTCAACCCAACAGTCTTGGAGGATTCAAATTTGGTCATATTCAAATTACTTAATGTTTAAAATCCTAAATCCACTTGTGATTTATTAAAATCCTAAATTCTCTTATGATTTATTAAAATCCTTGATTCTCTTATGTTTAAATAATAATACTTTTGGATTATAATTTATAATTGTTAAAAAGGCCAATCTAAAGCATTTAAAGTTTTGTGGCCAAAATTAAAAGACAAATTCTTACCCATCCAAGGAATATTGTCCATCTCATTTTTAACATGAGCCCTAGGGTTTTTGTGTGACATTGGAGATAGAAAAATACAAAGCTATCTATTTATAAAAGCATCGGATCGAACTATTAGTATGATTTGAGGAATTTATATTATACAAGGTGTCATGTAATGCCACATTAAAATGAAGCTCTACAGACCTAATAATAGAATGCAAGGGCAATGAGATGGGAATGGGATTTCATTTCATATGCTTTAGGGAGGTGTGTTCCAATGGTGCTTTGGAGGGAGGTCCTTCCTCTTCCCTATCCATAGAAGATAGGATATTACCATGCTAGAAAGTAGGCATGAATTCCATGAAAGAAAATCACCAAAGAGAGAGAAGCACTCTTGATTCACCAAAGTTTGTTTGATGTCAATGGTAAAGATGTTTGGTAGCATGATAAATATTTTGAAAAATAGATCATATCTGATTGTAAGATGGGCAATCAAAGAAAATTTGTTTTTAATATTTAACCTTTTTAGGATTGCGAGGGTGAAACAACATCCAATTGAATTTTTTGCAATTGAAAAATTCATAGTTTCACCATGAATCTCATGAGAATTATTTATTATCTTGGAAATGTTCATTATTTTCTTAACACTAGTCAAAACATAAATATAATTGTTTTTTTGAGATTGAGGTGTATCAACTCCTTACAATATCTTAGTTTCATTTTTTTCCTCCAACTCTTTATTTTTCCATAATTTATTGTTAACATTGGAAGTAATAATATTTTTAGTATTATTTGGATTCTATAAAATGATCTCTTCCTTTATGCCCCAATGGTCTAGTAAATATTTGGCATCATTACGGCAAACTTGCTTGAACCAAAGGTGGGGGTTTTACCTACAGTTAGAAGTAATTTTAGGAAACCTTTTGGAAACCATGTTGTATAATTTTTTCTTAAACAAAAGGTATCAACTCATAGCCATGATTTAAATCGGGTAAATGATTGCTTCATTTGGAGGATGCGGTAGTGAATATTTCCTTTAATCTTGAGTTTGTAGGTTATAAATTTCTTTTGTATTTTTTTAACTTCCTCCATGGCTCTTTGTATATATGAAAACCCCAAACCTCACATCAATACAAAATAATATAAGTGATGATAGTCTCAAAATATTTATTTCTCTTATATCCCAAATACGAATATGAATCGACTTATAATTGTTTTCAATCCCATAGTAATATTTCCTACCTCTGAAGCCCCACGGGCTAGCTCAAGTGGTCTAGAGCTAGATGTGGAATCATTTTGTTTTCAATGGTCATGTTTTAGACTCAATTTGATCACTTTGGCGAGATTCCATGTAATCCCTTGTGCATCTTCTAAACAATCTACTAACTTATAAATGTATATGCCAAAAATGGCAAGGGATAAAGGACACCCTTTCTTAATTCTGAAATTTCATTTAATTTCATTCAACAAAGATTCAATGTTCTTGAGCTTGGAAATAACTTCTTGTACAACCTTGTCATAACTACCCTAAGCTCATGAGAAACCATTATCTCTTTGATCCCTTCCCTAGTCTTGTCCTAGAAATGGTGTCAAAATCTTTCCTAAATTTTGCAAAATAATAGAAGAGATTTGTTTTAGTATTGTGGAATTCTCTACAATTATATTAAGAGTAATAATATATCCCACCCTTGAATACTGTATCCCAAATTGAGTGTGTCATTTACTCTTTTACCTTGCTTTCAAACCAAGTGTTAATATTCTTTTCAAAAATAATCCAATAAATCTTGACTTAAGTATGGATAATCATGTTGGCATTGTAATTAGAGGGAATGATTTTATTTCCACTATTAAATATAGTCACAATAAGGATATGTTTCCAAGGCTTAGGGAATCCTTACTTCACTACCAAATTAAAGAGATTGTGTGGATGTATGATGAGGATATGTTCTCTTATTTTAAAAAATTTCACTTTGTATCCACCAATGTCCTTATATTTTCCATTCAGAACTTTATAGAAATTATTCTGTAGATCTAAAACTACTCATGAAATTTACTAAAATAGAAGACTCAAATATACACTACTCATCCTACGGAATTCAATTCACGATCAAGAAAAAAAATCATAAACATAAAATAATATTTATTACACATACACATAGATTTAGGTACGAGAAATCAACTACTCAAAACCACTTCCTATCCGTATTGCATTAATCAAAGAATAAAGATGAAATACATATGTTGTTCAATCCTGAGCACAACCTACAATTTTATAGTATATCGCTCTTCTTAACTCACTTAATTTGGCCAACATTTAGCCAATTTTCAAGCCCTTAAAGCTCCTATTTACTTTCAGTGTTTCTTGAGGAATTAGGCCCCTATTAATTAGGAAATTCCTGGATTGGAATTGTGCAATAATACTAGGCTCATGCTCTGACTCCATGCACCACCTGTACACTTCAGAATAGTCTACATCTAATAGTACACTACCTTGGAATATCCATCTCAACTGAGTAACATGAATTCTATGCATCAATGAGCTATTTTGCGGTGATTGATCAATTAACTGGTTGACCACTGAGTGATTTGAAATTACACTTCCACAACTTGAAATTCCACTAGCTCCTCCAACAATTAAAACTAGTTTAATTGACCATGAATCAATTTAATTGAAATAGATTGATAAAAATTAGAAATAAATCATACTGAACTAAACTAAAGCTTCCCCATCTTGCACTAACTTAGTTAAATGAGTGATAAGTTTCATGTCACCTCAGTTAACTACCTCCAAGATTTCTGTTGAAATGGAAATTTGAATTTTCTCTAGTTTGACCAAGGAAAAGTAAAACTCAGATATTCTTGCTACATTTTCAACAGTCCCTCTAAGTAAGAAATGGATTATCAGTTACCCTGATCCTTGCTCTATGGAACTAAAATTTTCCTCTTGCCAAATCCTTTGTCAAAACATCTACATATTGTTCCTCTCCTAGAATGGATTCCAGCAACATAATATTCCTTTGCACACAATGCCATAGATGGTCATACTGTATATCTATATGCTTGGATCGATCATGAAATACAAGATTTTAAGAGAGTTTGATACAACTATCATAATAAAAAAATATCAAAATTGGATCCATAATCTGACCAAATATTCCAACATGTATCTTTCTCATCTAGATCACCTCACATGCTACTTGATTGGAAGCCATGTACTATGCTTCTGCTGAGCTGAGTGAAACAAATGTTTTCTTCCTGCTAAACTAGGAAATAGTTGTGAACCAAACACTAAAAATTAATCTTGATGTGATATTCTAGTATGATGGGCTCCCTACCCAATCTGCATCTGTGAAGCCTTGAAGCTTCACTCCCTCTATTTGTTTGTGCCATAGATCAAACTGGGTAGTGTCTCTGAGGTATCGCAAAACATGCTTTGATTCCTTCCAATATAGTTTGGTAGGCCTAACCATAGCTTAATATGGTTGACTACATAGCACATATTTGTTCGTTTTTTTCAAAGATACATTATTATACCTACAAGTTGTCGATAAATGGTATCTTCCACTTCCTCCCATGAAATGGCATCCTCTTTCCTCCAACTGCGTGGTAGAGGAGTCTCCATGGGTTTTCTACTCTTTGTGCGAAACTTCTTCAGTATTTCATTATCATACTTTCCTTGAGAGATAAGCATCTCCCCATTTCCTTTCTAAACTTCCAAATCAACAAAGTAGTGCATTATTCCAATGTCCATTTCAAATTCTCTTTCAAGTTCCTCCTTGCAAGATCTAATCGACTTCTCATCACTGGTTAAAATCAAATCATAAACATATAAGGAAATAATAATTAAATTAATTTTTACCACAATATGATAAAGGTTTATCTCTGCTTCACTTTTAGTGAATCCCAACACTTTGAGATAGTTGTTGATCCTGATGTACTGAGCACAAGGTGCTTACTTGAGTCCATAAAACCCTCACTTGACTCTGCACACATGGAGCTCTCCGTCAAAGTTCAAAAAACCTTTTGGTTTCTCACTGTACACCTCCTTCTCAATAACTCCATCGAGGAATGTTGTCTTCACATCCATCTAGTGGATATTACACCCCATCTGCGCAACTAGTGCTATAATTGATCTGATGGATGATTACATTGCTACCAGAGAAAAGGTATCCTCATAGTTAATTACCTCAACTTGAGAGAATCCCTTGGCCACAAATCTGGCCTTTTACTCCTCTATTCTTATACTTGTTGCATGGTTTACCTTGAAAATATGTCTCGAACCCACCACTGATTTATCTTCTGGTCCTGGGACCACTTCCTAAACATTTTTATTGACAATGGAATCATATTCCTCTACCATTACATAAACCCATACAAGTTTCTTTGTTTCTTTCTTGAAAGACGATGGATTTGTATATACAAGCTCACTCATCAGAGTCATGTAGCCATTGTAACGATCAGGTGACCATCTCTTCCTGCATTGTGCAGTGGGTTATCCCACATTATCTCTAACATCATGCAATAATAACTGAGATTTCTTGGTTATTTTCCTTCCTTCTCTCGATGATTTTGCTTGAGTGGATACTGCACAACTTCCTGAGGTTCTTCCTTTTGAGCCAAAAATCCCCTGATGTGAATGCAACTGAAGCTCCCTTTCAAGAGAACATCTCATTGAATTCTCCTCATCAAACTTCACATCCCTTAGCACAACTGTCATTTTGAGGGATGGGAAGTACACACGGTAGTTGTGAGGAGTTTCTATGTAACCCAAAAATACCCCCAACTTTGTTGTCAGCTCTAGCTTCTTCCTCGATTCTTTAGAAAAATGGCAATAAAATGAGGCTCCAAAAAACTTAAAGTGTGACACATCAGACTTCCTCCCTGAGAATTCTTCCTCTGGTATACTCATGCCAAGAATCTGAAGAGGAATCTTGTCATGAAAATACATAATTCTGTTGCATGCTTCAGTCGGCCACAAGTGTAGAGGTAGTCCTTGGCCATGCAACATTTCCCTTGCTTCTCCCACAATACTATGATTCTCCCTCTTAGCCACCCCACTCTGTTGAGGGTTGTGGAGTGTTTTGAACTCCCGTTTAATTCCTTCCGTTACACAAAAAAATTTAAAATTATTCGACATGTACCCAACTCCATTATCACTCCTAAGGGCCTTCACCTTCTTATCAGTTTTCTTCTCAACAAGTTATTTTAATTCAACGAACTTGAAGAATGTATGATATTTCTTCTGCATGAAGTAGATCCAACACTTTCATGATAAATAATCTACAAAGATAACATAATATTTTTTCCTGGCAGTGGAGGGTATCAAGAAAGGTCCACAGACATCAGAGTGGATCCTTTCAAGGAATATATGTTCTTTGTTGTCCTTACCATGGAAATTTTCCTTTATGTACTTCCTCAAGGTACACCCTTTGCATATATTTTTCTTCTCTAGTGCTCCTTTGGAGAGGAATGTGGTTATCTATTGCATAATCTTCAAAGCACCATGATGCAAATTCCCTTTTATTTTATGCCATAGTTCGTTGACATCGCAACTTTGCGCCTTAAATTCCTTCGTTCTCAATGTAGCACAATATTCCACATCGAGCTTGTACATGTTCTTCACACAAAAACCAATATTCTTCACTTTTATCATGGCTATGTGTCTTAGGAACTATTTCCCTTTACTGAAGGTCACATTGTAACCACGGTATTCCAACACTGCAACAAGTATTATATTCTTCTTTAGACTTGGGACAAACATCACATCCTTTAGCCTTAGAGGGGAGCCCAACTCCCTCTGAAAGGTGACTATATCGATCTCAATCATGATGTACCTTCCATCATCTCCCATCTCGTTGTGCATCTGTAGATTATTATCCTCCAAGTCACTAAGAAATTATTTGTTCCCTGTCATGTGGAACGGGGCAACACTATCTAGGTACCACACATTCCCCATCATTGTGCTCCCCATGCATGCAATGAGAGTGAAGTCCAGATCGCATTGTGAAGCCAAAGACTCACTTACAACTCCTCCTAAGGTCTTATTCATTTCCTTATTTTTTGGACACTTCGTCGCATAGTGCTCGAGTTCATGACAATGAAAGAACTTGATTTTGGACAAGTCTTTATTTCTCCACTTGACTGTATTCTCCTTTGGATTGGGATTTCTTCCCTTTCCCTTCTTCTCCTTTCTAGCCAAGGCGCAATTTTCTTCATCCTCACACATGGCTGAAGTCTTTTCTCTAGTGTTTTACCGTGTTTCTTCCTGTACCAGATCAGACCATAGTTGTTCCCAATTTGGTAGTTTATCCCTCCCTTTCACTGAATATTTTTAGTTTTTCCAACTCTTGGGAAGGCCTAGAAGAGATAGGCTTACCAGATAATCCTCTACAATAGTAACACTAATTCTACCAAGTTCATCACAACATTGTGTGAAACTAATCTGGTACTATGGGATGGTGTTGTTCTTCTACATCTTGATATTTCAAAGCTTTTCCTTGAGTGTCAGCTTCCTTTGGTCACTACTATTCTGGAAAAAATATATCAGCACTCTTCACATTGCATACAAAGTCTCTTTCGCATGGATATTTGAGACAATATGGTCACATAATCCCTCCAATATGATTTTCCTCTCCTTGGCTACTCACTTGTTCCATTCTGGTAGATTATGATAATTACCTGCTACCAATTTAAGGATCTCATTATCAAAAACTTCCTTCAACCCATTATATTATAGCACTACCTCCATGTGGTCCTTATAAGAAACATAATTTGAGCTTCCCTCAAGGGCATACTCCATTATTATTCCATAAAAATTGATCCTTCTAGCGCTGAAGAATTGATCCTGCAAATACTATCATCCTGCAATAACAACTTTGAAATATCTTCTCTACTATGAATCTTTTTTTGATACCATGTAGAAATTATTGTGTAGATCCGAAGTTTCTCATCAAATTTAATAAAAAAAAGACTCAAATATACTCTACTCATCTACAGAATTCAATCACAATCGAGAAACAAATCATAAACATGGAAGAATATTTATCACACATACATAAATATTTATCTAGGGGAAAGCAACTGATCAAAACCCCTTCCTATTAATATCGCATTAATCAATGAATAGAGATGAAATAAATATGTTTCTCAAGCCTGAGCACAACCTGCAAGTGTATAGTCTATTCCTCTTCCTAACTGATTGACTCTGTCCAACACTTAGCCAATTTTCAAGCCCTCCAAGTTCCTATTTCCTTGCATTGTCCCTTAAGTAATTAGGCCCATAGTCCTAAATTAGCTAAGCTAATTGGAATATTAAAATTTTGTTTTATTTTTCATGTTTATGAATAATAGACTAATGGAGGACATGTAACACTCCTTAGATCTAAAAATAAATACGTGCTCAATGTGAATAGGGTTAAATATGAGTTGGTTGCATAAAAACCACTTGTATGTGAACATGACTTCAGTGTGAAGGGGGCTAATTCAAGTAAAGTGGTTTAGGGTTTTTCACATCCTCATTTTATAAAAATGAAGGAGAGGGCTCAAGAAAGGGTTGTTGAAGATATTTTGAATTTGAGGTTGCTTGAGCAACTCGAGTTCTCTTGGTTGTTTAGCCAAAGGGAAGAGGGTTTCCTGTTTAGGAATCCTCTCTCCTTCCATGGAGTAGCTCTTTGGAGGAGGATGTGCTGCATTGATCCACTATTCGGCATTTGGCCAAGCTTCTACTTCCAATTGCAATGCAGATCCTTTTTAGGGTTTGATTTCTTTTGTAAGCTGCAACAAGTGGAGTTTAGATCTTTTCAGATCTAGAGCATTTCAATACTTCTTTTCAGTGGAGGAGGGTTCTAATCCATTGAAGGGTTGTATTGGAAGATTGGAGCCTCAATTCAGATCTTGGCATCAGGCCAATATGTTTTTCATGATATACTTCACAGTTCTTTCCCCACATCTGCATTATTGCTGAAGGAGCAGTGTTGCAGGGTTTTTGGCATCATTTTGGAGCTACATCTTTGATGTGAAGGAAGCCTCCTTGCATTAAGGGTGATCCATGGATTGGCCAACCAATCCATGTCTATTTCAGATCTGATTTATTCACTAGAGTTTCCGCTTCAGAATTTCTGAATCATGATGCAAAAAAACTTAGATCTGCTTCGACGTTTTCATGTATTGCTGAAATCCCCAAGGGGAAAGTAATAAAGAGCCCTTTGGGCATTTCGATTTATTATAGATCTTTGTTTTCATGTATTTATCAATTGCAGATCTGTAATTTACTAAAAATAAGATTCAACCTCCTGTAACTAACGCTTACGGGTTTCTGGGTCATTCTCTTGTGTTGCAGCATCTCGTTCTTCAGGGATTTTCTATGTAAAATTGTTGTTTAACCATGATTAAAGCTTATACCATGTTATAGAAATTATTTTCTGAGTATTAATACTATTTTACATCTTATACCTTCATAAAATACATTTTCCATGCTTCAAAAAATTTCTGCATAAATTAGGTCATGGGAAATCAGGGTTTTTCTTGACTAGTTGGGAAGGAGGAACTGTTTAACCTAGAAAAACGCATTTCTTTTGCTGAAATTTTTCATGGAAGTCCCATATAACCCTAGCTGACATATCCCAAAGAAATTTCCCTTATTATCACGCATATTTCCTAATACAGTCATTTCAGGGCTTGAAAAGATGCTTTTCCTCACCTTTTTTAGAGTAAAAGTTGAGTAAAGGTTGCTGCAGAAAATGGAATTGACTGTGGAGTATTTTTAAACACTGTCTATGATAGCTAAAGTATACATACCTGAATAATTCATTTTTCAGGCATGTCTTGCAGAGCAGCCCTTTTGGGGATATTATCTTTCGACAATCTCTCGATAGACAGAGTCTGTGAAGGGCTAGGTAGCCTCTAGATCTCACCTTTTGTTGAGAAGGTGACATATCTGGGAAATTCCTCCATAGTAAATCTCTGGAATAGATCTGATTGATGATTGCTAATGTTTCTAAAAAGGAATATTACAGTGGTATCAAAGCATGATCTCTGGCTCAGCCTATGAGATCAATATTTCAGAAGAATAAAGGAGAAAACCAAAGAATGGAAAGCCAAATAATATGATTTTTCTCTCATCTTATTGCAAATCAGAGTAGAGCCTCTATAAAGAGGTTAGGCAAAAGAAAGAAGGAGGAAGAAAATGAAACTCCTAGAGGGTTTCAAGAAGCAGAAAGTTGCAGTGAGACGTGCAGAAGGTTTCAAGAAGGAGAGGAAGATCCATGCACTTCCTATCCTCACAAGAAGGAGAGCTATAGAGAGAGAAACCAGAGCATTGCTCCACCACCTGAAAGAATGATGGGTGAGAAGATCTCCTTGCTCCCTTTTTAGATCATGAAGGGCATTGAAGAAGATATCAAAGAGATTGAAAGGGTGGAGACTTGTACCAGCATTGTCACAACCTTGGAGGAGCAACCTTCATGTTCAGAAATGGAGGAATACTACATGGTTGCAGAATAAGCTCTTGCTTCTACATCTCACCAAGGTATGATTAGAGATTCATTTATGCTTATTTCAGCACATTATATGAGGAGATCTACATCTTTGCATGTTGTTGATTTAGAGCAATAGAGTTGCACTACGTTGTACAAAGGTGGTGATGAAGAGAAGCTTGCATTTCGAAATCCCATGAAGTGTAGGAATCTGATTTGGGATGATGGTATCCCTCATGGGAGGTGTACCAAGATGGAGGATGGAAGAAGGCAGCCACCACTGGTTGAGTGGAGGTGGATGGAGAGCAAGAGGCTAGAAAGCCACTTGCAGATTTTTGATACCGGGTAGCAGGAGACTTGGCTACACTGGTTGCTCTTGGAAGAGTTTGTCATCACTCTCTTTCTAAGGGTATGTGGCAGGATACTTGCATCATGGAGTAGCAGAGCGTATGGCCACATTCTGTTGGCATAACATTTTTCATGTCAAGCACCATGTTGTCACTAAATGGATGGGATGATGGAAGTATGAGGAAGCAGCAAAGGATTTTGTTGCTGGGGATGTTCTTGAGAGAGCAAGGGTAGATTTTCTCTCACAATCTTCATGATGTTGCAGGAGTAGAAGATAGCACTATCAAAGTGCAAAGGGGTCACTCCTTGGCCTTATATGTTTAAGAAGGACTTCCTTCATGGGAAGGACTTCTCATTTGTAGCAGCATTATGGGAGATGCCTTTGACATTCTGCATGTCAAAGATTGGAGTTGTTTGTTGATGGGAGCCTATTTGCATAGGCCAACAACGTTGTCACTGTGGAGCTAGGATTTATTGATGGTGTATTCCCAGGATCACTTCTCATTCAATGCACTTGGTGAGCAAAGAGGAGGTGAGGAAGATGATGTATTCTTCTTTTCTTTGGTTTCCAAGCATGGAGGAGAGGATTTGCATGCATAGGTTGGTTCATTTCTCTTCATGGGAGTGTGCCAAACTATACTTTGGGGTTCACTCATGAATCCATGTATCTTCTTGCTTCCTACATATGGTGAGGACTTCCACAAGAGGGAAGCTATTTATTGAGCTCCATGAACTTCATTGGGCCAAATTACATGATGGAGACAACCATCTATTATGTGGCCTTGGGCAAAGATGTTTTTCTTACATGTGGATTTTTTATTCATATGATTAACCATGTCACAGGAAACAATTTTCCATGCATTCTTTTGAAGCAGTAGCTTGAAAAACTGCACTGAGGGGACTTGGAGGACTGTTGGTACTCTATTGCGTTACATAGAACCTTCAGTATTTCCTTCATTATGGTGATGATCATGTTTTCCGTTGCTGATATTGTTTCTATCTTGATGGGAGACATGATGATGAGTAAGGCACATAATTTGGATGTGTCATTTTGGGAAGAAGATTCCCACATTTTCTGCAGCACATGTTATAATGGGATCATGGGAGGGGTTGTGGCCACCATAGACAAACACTTGCTTCCCTTGGAGGTGAGCCATGTGTGTGATGGAGTACCTCATGATGATACTCTTCTATCCATCACATATGAAACATTTTGGGCTGACTAGTTTTACAGTGTTGGAGGGAGGATATTTGCATATATAATCCTCATGATGCCACTTGAGGGCAATATCCTTGCAGCCCAAGATTATTCTGCACTCTACACTTATCTTAAGTGGAGAGCAGAACAACGTGGGGTAGGCTATCTTGTCTACCATGTGCAGATTTTCAGGCAACCTATTTTGCAGGGGCTCAAGGTGGAGGAACATTTTCATGGAGTTGCCATGTCATGAGGTGACAATTTTTTTGTGAATGACTGCTTGAGGATGGAGAACTCACATGGGGGATGTTATTTCCCAATACTCTTCAGATTCCATGCCTCAAGGGAGCCTATACGTAGCACCTTATTGCCTTCTTGAGTATTTGACTGTTTCATGATGATAGTTATTCAGCTAACTTGCATGCTTGGGAGGGGCAGTATGGAGATTCATTGTTGACACAAAATCTCATTATTTGGAGGAGTTCATCATATGGGGATGTTACAGTAGGAGGAGGAGACATCTTTCAGTTCTATCCTTGAAATTGCTTGAGGACAAGCAACATTTGGGAGGGGAGGACTGTAATATTCCTAAATTAGCTAAGCTAATTGGAATATTAAAATTTTGTTTTATTTTTCATGTTTACGAATAATAGACTAATGGAGGACATGTAACACTCCTTAGATCTAAAAATAAATACATGCTCAATGTGAACAGGGTTAAATCTGAGCTTGTTGCATAAAAACCACTTGTATGTGAACATGACTTCAGTGTGAAGGGGGATAGTTCAAGTAAAGTGGTTTAGGGTTTTGCACATCCTCATTTTATAAAAAGGAAGGAGAGGGCTCAAGAAAGGGTTGTTGAAGATATTTCAAATTTGAGGTTACTTGAGCAACTCGAGTTCTCTTGGCTGTTTAGCCAAAGGGAAGAGGGTTTCCTATTTAGGAATCCTCTCTCCTTCCATGGAGTAGCTCTTTAGAGGAGGATGTGCTGCATCGATCCACTATCCGGCATTTGGCCAAGCTTCTACTTCCAATTGCAATGCAGATCTTGTTTAGGGTTTGATTTCTTTTGTAAGCTGCAGCAAGTGGAGTTTAGATCTTTTTAGATCTAGAGCATTTCAGTACTTCTTTTCAGTGCACAAGGGTTCTAATCCATTGAAGGGTTGTATTGGAATATTGGAGCCTAATTTCAGATCTTGGCATCAGGCCAATATGTTTTTCATGATATACTACGCAGTTCCTTCCCCAGATCTGCATTATTGCTAAAGGAGCAGTGTTGCAGAGTTTTTGGCATCATTTTGGAGCTACATCTCTAATGTGAAGGAAGCCTCCTTGCATCAAGGGTGATCCAGGGATTGGCCAACCAATCCATGTCTATTTAAGATCTGATTTATTCACTGGAGTTTTTTCTTTATAATTTCTGAATCATGCTGTAGAAAAACTCAGATCTGCTCCGACATTTTCATGTATTGCTGAAATCCCCAAGGGGAAAGTAATAAAGAGCCCTTTGGGAATTTTGATTTATTATAGATCTCTATTTTCATGTATTTATCAGTTGAAGATATGTAATTTAATAAAAATAAGCTTCAGCCTCCTGTAACTAATGCTGAATGGTTTCTGGGTCATTCTCTTGTGTTACAACACCTCATTCTTGAGGGATTTTCTATGCAAAATTGTTGTTTAACCATGCTTAAAGATTATGCCATGTTATCAAAATTATTTTCTGAGTATTCATGCTATTTTACATCTTACACCTTTATAAAATACGCTTCCCATGTTTCAACAAATTAATACATAAATTAGGTCATGGGAAATCAAGGTTTTTCTTGACTAGTCGGGAAGGAGGAACTATTTAACCTAGAAAAACGCATTTTTTTTGCTGAAATTTTGCATGGACATTCCACATAACCCTAGCTGACATATCCCAGAGCCATTTCCCTTATTCTCATGCATATTTCCTAATACAGTCATTTCAGCACTTGAAAAGATGCTTTTCCTCACCTTTTTGAGAGTAAAAGTTGAGTAAAGGTTGCTGCAGCAAATGGAATTTATTTCTAAGTGTTTTTAAACACTTTTTATGATATATGAAGTATACATACCTGAATAATTCATTTTTCAGACATGTCTTGCAGAGCAACCCTTTTGGGGATATTATATTTCGACAATCTCTCTATAGACAGAGTCTGTGAAGGGCCAGGTAGCCTCTGGATCTCACCCGTCCTTGAGAAGGTGAAATATCTGGGAAATGCCCCCACAATAAATCTTTGGAATAGATCTGATTGCTGATTGCTAATGTTTCTAAAAGGGAATATTACAATAGTCTATCCCTCTTCCTAACTAATTGACTCTGTCCAACACTTAGCCAATTTTCAAACCCTCCAAGTTCCTATTTCCTTGCATTTTCCCTTAAATAATTAGGCCCATAGTTATTAGGAAGTTCCTAAATTAGAATTATGAAATCCTTCGAGGCTCATCATCTGACTATATGCACCACATGTACACTTCAGAATAGTCTACAACTGATAGTACATTGCCTTGGAATCTCCATCTCAACTGGGTAACTCGAATTATCTACATGCATCAGTTATTTTGGCTTGATTGATTAGTTAACTGGTTGATCACTGATTGAGTTGAAGTTACACTTCCACAACTTGACCTTCCACTTGTTCCTCCAACAATTCGAACTAGTTTAACTGACCATAACTCAATTTAACTGAAATAGATTGCTACAGATTAGCAATTAGATTGTATAAGAATTTGGTGAAAGAAATGGACATAATTGCATCACAAGAGGAGCCATCTCAACAATATTTTCATTCAAATGTATATAATCATGATTTACTTTGCAAATATAAAAAAATAATTTACCATTATGTAATATTCCTAATTATCTTTTAGCTAGTTAGAATATTAAATTTTATTTTTGTTAATAAGATAGATGAATAAGAGGGTATATGGACCCATAAATATCTTTAGTAGGAATAAAACCACTTCTAATATGAATGTGGATCAAGGCATCTAGATAGGATCAAGATGAATAAATCACTCCTTGGTGTGAATGTGAGTCAATTTGACCAAATCAATAACACAATCATGGAGGTACTGGAGACAGTGGAGGATAGTGTAGTCATAATGAAGGGGAGTCTCCATGAGAGTAGCATAATTATTGAGTGGGGACAAGGGCGTGAAGGCTCACAAAACATATAATGAAGGGAATGACAGCCATAGAGAGAATTCTAAATATTGTTTATGTATTGTCTTTTATGACTTTCTGCATGCTTCAACTATTTAACGAAGTCTGTTGTGCTGTCTAGCACAAGGGTGTTCCGGAGCAGAAATCCTACCCTAATCCTTAGGGTACTTCGAGTATCCAATATTCAAACCCTATCAAAAATGCAGTATCCTTCAAGAATTGCGCAATCCAAGAGGGAAGATCTAGTGGAGGGATCATAACCCCAATTTTTGAGCTTATCATCTAGTGAGGGGAGCAGTCCTTCATCTAGAACGTCAGTGGGGAGGAGTAATAGTAATTTTCTCATCAGATCAGCCACCTGCCAGGAGTCTCCCAGCTGTAGTGTGTAATTCTGCCGTAGGGCTGCATTTTTCATCAATTTTATTTCCAGAAACCCTTTTTGGGTTATCTTGGAATTGTGCTAGAAATCCTAGATCTCTAATCCCGACATTTTCTGAACACCCAATAAATATATTTATGCATTTTGAGTTTCCATAAGCATTATATTCCAACAATATTGCGTAGTCATAGCCTCCTAGCAGTTGGTGCCGCAATAGCATCTCATTTCTTGATGTTTAGGTTCATTTCATGCTTTTTTTTCCTAGCTTGAGTGTTTCTTTCTCAAGCCCTTGTACTTGATTTCTGCTATTGCATATAATAAAATGGCTCAATGATCTATTCATGTATTTGATGTGTTGATGTTTACATCATTTTCCAATTTTATGTTCTATATTCCTATTTTTCCTATTTTGGAATAATACACATTAAAATTTAACTTTCAATTATTGTCTTGTAGAAAAGAAAACAAGATGAAACTCATTCAAGCCATAAAACATGACGACAAGGAAGAGAAGAGTTTATTTCAATGTTTGCGAGTAATTGTTTATATCTCCTTATAACAACTCAAGGTTTCATTTTTTTTATATTTTAAGTGTTTTTTACAACACCCATCTTTAAATATATTCAAATAGGTGCTAACATACAAAGAAGAGGTATCAATAGAATTGATTGAAATTGCATTAAATAAGGGTTGTGAGTATATGTTGGCATATCAAAAATTAATTGTGGAATTTGTAAGTATATATTTTATTTTACTTCTCTGAGTTTATAATTAATCAAACAAAAATCCATTCATATAAAATCTATGATTTATAATGGGGTTTAAAACATGCAAAAAAATAAAGTATGGAACTATGCTAGCAAAAGACTTGTTGACAAGGCATGAGACTTGGTTTTGAAATAATGTGCATAGTCTTTGATTCACTTCTTATTATGGTACATTTCTATTCAGTTTACATTGATGTATATTATTTATTTCAATTTTCATTATTCTCACTAAAGTAGATACATCCATTACACTTTATTTTTCTTTTTGCAAATGGAAGATGAAAAAAAAGAGGGAGAAATTTGATGCAATCAATAAATCATTTGTCTTGATAACCCAAGTCAAGGAAGTAGCTCGAGTACTGACAATAGTTCTGGCGAAGAATGATGATCTATTTGGATATCAATGCAAGATGTTGTATTTTTTGAAATAATTGTCTGTACAAATCAAAAAAAAAATTTAACGTAATGGACATAGTGTCCCAATTGAAAGACAAGGGGTTACCAATAAAAATCCCATTTTGTATGAAAAAGATCCTCTTATTGATATGTATTAAAATACACTTTAATTTATTCAATTTTGTTTTCCAATGTCGTTGTGAAATGTTACACCATTGATTAAATATTATAATGAGGAGATGTGAAATATGATAATACAACAAATTAAACCAAACATCATATATAAATTCACTAATAAAATTTTAATTCCTAATTTATAATATATATGTTGATTTTTTTATGAATAACGGATTTACAAAATTATAATAATTTCACTTTCACAAGTCCATGTTTCCAAAAAATAGAAAATCTCATTCAAAAAACTGGTTCGTATATAACATAAAAAAAACATTGGTGTGTTGCATTATATAAAATCACCATGATGACATCTTTTTGCATGCCCAATTCCTTTTAAGAAAATGAGAGCACCAGAGAATTTATAACTTCAAGCATTGGTCATGTTCGAGATTAATGTCCCGTTGCAATGTAATTCTTAATACACCACTAATTTCATATAACTAAGTCCCAAATCCTACAAAATATTATTTCTATCTCTAAGGTTTTGTAACTAATGTTCTCGACTTTGTATAACTAACGCCAAGGTTACACTATAGCATGTGGAGTGTTTTTTAGTTTGGCAAGAACATTGCAAAATTGTATGCTCCCGCAACAAGATGTCTCCCAAAGGATTTTATATATATAGAATAATAGCAACAAACAGAATCATTAATATCATTAAAAAATCCATATGCTAGAGCCTCTAGCCACTTATATTTTTTCAGTTGTGATGAAGCTTTGTTAAAATTTCTGCTATCCCAAATAGATGTTATAGCGGATGTTTTTTGACAATTTTTGCAAATTTTGTTACACTAAAAACCTCTGTGATAACCTCCACTAGAACCTATTTTATTTTTACTGAGGGGTTGGTTTGCCTTCAAATTCAACAAGGCAGAACACACTAGTTGGTTCCTTTCCACATATTGTTCCAAAGAAATGCATCTAATACATTTTAGCCATGGACTCCCTAGTTTGATCTAGAGTGGGAACAATTGGGATTTTGACCTATTTGGGTAATGTTGTTGGGGCCACCTTTACATTTGTGGTTTGAAGACATATTTCACTACCTAGTGGATTATTTGGGTAAATTATTGGAGTATGAGAAAGGGTATATTGAATCGGGTAATAAAGCTTACATGAGGAACTTGGTTCATCAGGACATGACACTGGGATCGATGGCCAATATGGCATTGCATTAGAGTGAGCTATTTTATTTGCAGAAATTGTACTACAAAAAAATACCATTTTGATGGCTTCAATTTCATGATGTTGACCATGTATACAATGTTGGCATTATGACAAATGTGTTGTCCTCAATGACAACCTACCTGATAAGTTGTCCTTGATGACAACCTACTTGATGATACGAGTTTACAAGCTAGTACCATTAGGGGATTTTTGAAGTATAAAATGGGCCTGCTAAGGAAATTATAAAATAATAGTTGAAATATTAAAATAAGACTAGATTACATCATCAAATTTTATAGGGGAAAAAAGAAAAAACTATTTTTTTCAACTCGTATTTTCAACTTATCTCCCTATGGGTTTACTCAAATTTCGAGCAAGAACACTTGTTGGATGTAGAATTTGATTCCTCATCCAAAGAGTACCCATTTGGCATACTTTCAATGGTCTTGCTACATGAGAAATGAGAAATACATGAAAAATGTGATTGCAATCATGTTTTTTCATGTATATCTCATTTTTTGTGTAGCAGGGTCCATCAAAAG
This sequence comes from Pinus albicaulis, assembly GCA_034641835.2. Lineage (NCBI taxonomy): Eukaryota > Viridiplantae > Streptophyta > Pinopsida > Pinales > Pinaceae > Pinus > Pinus albicaulis. Next base: position 234,156,273 of record CM076571.1, read on the forward strand.
TACACAACATGGGTACTCGTTGGATGAAGAATTACATTTTGCATCCAACAAGTAAACCCGCTTGAAATTTTAGTAAAACCTTAGGGAGATAAGTTGAAAATAAAGTAGTTTTATTATTTTATTATTTTTTAATCTTTTTACTTTTTTACCCCAAAAATGATGAATCATCTACCATGGTTGACATCATCCTCTTGAATCTTGTTGGTTCTTTCAAATATTTTGGTTGTACATTTTTCTTAGGAGGTCCATTTTATACCTCAAAAGTTATCTAATGATATATGACATAGGCATGAAGTTCCGAGGCAAAAGAAAGGCATAGAGAACAAAGATAGCTAGATGATGAAGGTGAACATTTGAATAAACATACCCGGTTTTGGTGAAGCAAAGTGATGTACACACACAGGTATGATGAAGAGTAGTCACGTACAATTTATGCACCATAGTATTTTAAATACCAAGGGTCATTACCATGGTATTGGCTCATAGTAATCAGTGCGAAAATTGATATTTGATCCCGTCAAAGGATACCCTCAGCATTAGTATGGTATTGACCTATGGTATTGGCTAATTATTATGCTATATAATGAGATTAATATCTAAGTGTATGGCATTCAAGTACAGGGGTGATTTATGAATACCTCAATCTGAAGTATGATTGGATGGTATGAGTTATTGTTGAGTGGTTGATCTGAAATAAGTATGCACTCAGTAATACAATGATGGATCATAATTAATAGACTTCAAATGACCATGTATTGTATAATTTACTATGGGTTAATTAGATTTGTGGTATGACGTATGTTTATTACTGTGTGTATCATGATATGTGTATGTCTGAATTTCTAAAGTGCAGCGCAGCTATGATTTGATAACTGTGGATTTGTAGGTGGGTTTGGATCAGGTATGATCGGACACATGTGAATTCTCTTCTGAATAGTAGCATATCGATTATGTAATATGGGCAGATCTGTACGCGGGTTTCATTCCTGAAAAGTGTGTATATACGCAGATATCACTAAGAAAAGTAGTGTATATATTATGTCATATGATTGATCAGGGTTGCAGTTCATTTAGTAGGTTGATGCAGTGTTTTGGGTTTAGTATTGGTGTTATGTTTATAGTGATTTAACTGTTTTTGAACGTTTAAGAAGAGGTTGGTTTATTTGAGTTGGTGATTGGTTGAGTAATTTTTTGGTTTAGTGATTGATTAGTTCAATGGTATTTTTATTCATTGATTCAATGATTGGTTAAATGTTTTTTTACAAGAATCAGTTTCAATTTTGATATATGATATTGGGCTTAAATGATGGTAGTGGGTCTAGTCTGAAAATTTGATGAAAAGTGGCCTGTAGGTTGTGATATGTTAAAGCAGGTAGATATAGTATGAAAATTTATGAAACATGGTCCACGATGGTGCTGAGGGAAGGATTCTTTCGTGAGGAAGTCGAAGCTTCCTTCCAGTAGTAGTCAGTGATCAGGTGAGGCAGTTGGAGCTCCCTTCTAGTGGGTGCTGGTAAATGAGATCAGGGGGTTGAGCTCCCTTCTAGTAGGAGATGGAGAACGAGTGAAGGTTGTAGCCTTTTGCAAGTGGGTGCCTGCATGCTGGTATAACTCTACGGCAGTATAATATTGTAATAATTTTTCATTAGAATAAGATTGAAGACATAGATGACAGTAGCGGCGTTTTTCTCCCACATTGGGTTTCCACCTAAAATCTTGGTGTTCATGTGTGTTTCTTATATGTGATGATTTATTATGTTATTACTACACATGTTTATTTCTTATCAAATTTTTGATGAATCACTGATATACTGGTTTAATATAAATATATTAATACTTAACTAAAATATAAGTTTGCTGGATATACACAAGTTGTCTGTATAAAATTTTCTTACATACGCATGTTTACTTCAGGAAAGTATCCTACAAAAATAAAAATAAAAGAAAACATTTATGTATGTTTTAAAAGACTGATTTACACCCCCCCACCCTCTCTTAGTATTTTTTCCAACAAAATTAGAGTAGGTCCTTCTGGAAATTTTTGATCGCTTGAAGGATATCCGTCAAAGTAGGAAGTCACGAAGGAATATTTTCTATTAGGCCATCACTGTTCAACGGAAGTAATATAATTTTCCGGAAGATAAGAAAAAGAGCTTAGCTACAGAACCTTGAAGCAGATGTATGGGTAATCATTGAAGGAGGTTATAACTATCCATTCGTTATTCCCATAGATTCGGAAGGAAAGAAGAAATACAAAACCAATGCAAAAGCTGCCAATGCCTTGTTGGGAAGCCTCACATAATCAAAATTTGTCAAAGTCATGAAGCTAAATTTAGCAAAGGCCATATGGGACAAGATTATCCAGAGCTAAGAAGGCAATGCCAAGGCAAAAAATGTTAAGCTTAAAACTCTTACATTTCAATATGAAATTCTCAGAATGCATAATGATGAAAGTGTTGCAAATTTCTTCCAAAGAATAGATGAGATCGTGAATTCTATGAGAAATATGGGTGAAGAAATAAAAGAATCACCCTTAGTAGAGAAAATATTGAGATCTTGTTGTGACCAGCAACAACCCCCCTTTTTATTTAATATTAGCAATAACACTAAATAAATGGGGACCCTTAGTTAAAAAATCCAAAAAATCAATTAGGATTTGTTTTCCTTTTCAAATAAAACTTTCTATCATAAACTTATAGAAATCCCTTAGAAATAACATTAAGAAACACTTAAGTTTATGATAGATTACAATAAAATTTCTCTTTAAACAAAATAGCGCATCCATAGCAAAATGATATATATCTTTTATAAAACTGAAAATGCGATTTTGAGCTTTTTCGATAATGCGATCCCAAAAGCCTATACAACAAACGCATTGGTCGCAGATCGCATAGCGCAAAAAACAGAAGTGATTAATGAATATCTTTTGTGCTATTTTCAATTTTGCGCTTTTGCGAGATTTGCGATATGCGCTTTTGCGCTATTGCGCAATTTTCACTTTTGCGCTATTTTACATAACTGCGATGACTTCATTTTGCGATATTGAGATATTGCGACATTGTGATATTGCGATATTGCACAGCAAATCGCAGATCGCAATGTCGCAGATTCATGTAGGCGCGCTATCCAAAGGCAATCTTCCCATATATCAAATCTGTTATGCGCTTTAATGATTAAATTAAATGATTGGATTGAAAATTAATGGTAAATGAGATTGTGTTTGAATTGAAAGTCGTTTCACGATTAAAATATTATATTTCATCCGCTTTCACATTTAAAACAGTCTCATCACCTTTCTTATGCCATTACTCTTATTTACTTGTAAAACGCAGGCACGAAGGAGCAAACGTCTATACAAAGCTTTCACTAAACACTATGGGTAAGAAGGAGAAGAGCTCAAGTTCTGAAAACAAAGAAATGGCTTCGCTGTATGCAGACACCGCCTGTAATAAGGATGCCAGTATATCCAATTGGGAAGGAATGTATAATCTGTTAGAGGAAGAAAATCCTGTGGTGATTAAAGTTGTGGCTACAGCAGGTTCCAGTAATACGTCTGAGGCAACCCTTAGGGAACTGGCTTGCTCATTTTTGCATAGAATAGCAGCAAGGCCAAGGATTCTCCCGTATATGGACATGGTGAAATGGGTGCTGGACAGCACCGATATTTCAGACAGGCAATTCAGAACTCCATCTGAAGAGCTAATCGGGTCATTCACCACAGAAGATCTGAGATTAATGTATAAGTTGCCAGAACCTCAGGCGACTTACAACAAACAATTCATGGAAGATTTTGCCAGAGAACATGAAAATTTGGCAGAATGCACAAAGGAGTGGACCAAAAGAAGTGAACCATTGAAGAAAAAAAAACAAGGTATGTACAGCATGGGTTCACTTACCTCTCCTTATTGTTTCACTGCTGCCATGTTATGCAGGATTTTTGAAAAGCCTGACATAAATATGATATTACCCGAATGGCTTCCTTTGTTGAATGCGGCCGTTAATTCTACAATTGTAGACTGGGCCAAAATCCTATCTGATAATTTGACCACTGCTATTTTTCACTACCGGTCCAAACGAAATGTTTCCCAGCGTGTCTATCCGCCTTTTTATTTATCTGCTTATGCCATGGATGTTATCTGTTATGTCTCTAAATTCCCTATGATGGGTTGGCAATGGACTATTCACGATCCTTTGCCCATTCATGTGTACCATAAAGAACTATGGGAGTCTAAGTTTATCCCCCATTTTTACCAAATTTGTCATGGAATAATGCTGCCATTGTACAGAACATTATATAATAAGGATGCCCCAAGGTTATCCTCATAAACAAAGGTTGATATTCTCCCCGTCGCGAGATGGTTTGGGGAAGAATTGTTCATTTATATTAGGGTTTTTGGAAGTTATGCTTCTCCCCATGTTTTACCCCTATATGTTCCAGATAGACTTGTAGCTCGGGAAATTGCTTATCAGACCTGTGGCCAGGGAGGTATAACAAAAGATTTAAAAGAGAAGAAAAAGGGCATTTGGCCATAATTTCCCGTAAAATGTGGAACATTTTCACTGTTCGATATTGGTCATGCATTTCAAGAGATAGGCAACATTACATGCCTACAACTGTTCAAATTTTCGAGAAGATTATTCGACCCAAATGATATTATTAAGAATTTTACCAATGCAATCAGGGTAAGGGAATTTTCCGGGGAACATGATCCTTTTGATGATATGTTCCAAGCAAGAAATTCATTCAAAGAAGTTCTGAATTCAGATCAAGCGCAGTTATCTCCAGAGGAATTTCAAGAATTCAAGCTTTACAGAGAAAGAAGACTAACTCCTATTCCTTTGGACAATCTACGCTTAGAGCCCGCAAGGGAGCAAACTCCTAGTGTTAGTCTTAACGACAGTTCAAGTACAGATAAATCCAAATCAAAATCTGATAGAGAGACTTTTGAACATTCCAATAAGTCTAAAGAAAAGGAAGATAAAATGGAAGAATCCATAAAAGATTCTGCACAATCAAAAGAGCTTACTCAATAGAAAATTTTGACTTCTCAACAGACAAATCCTTCTTCAACCAATGTACAGCAACAGCCAGTCACCATTGAGTTAGACAAAGAATGGGAAACCTTCAACCAATTGATTAATGTAGAAGGACAGAATGTACAGACCCCTGTCCAGGCAACCAAAGTTTTGAACACAGGAACAAGCAGCAAAGTCACAGTAACAGAGCACATACCAATCACACCCTCCTCTGAAATTGTACTTAATGTGGAAGACATTCCTCCTCTAGATGTATTCTACAGCCCAAAATACAAAGCAGTAATGAAGAGACAGAGAAAAAAGAGAAGGTTAGAAGGTGCAATTGCTACTGAAGCAGAACAAGTAGATGTTTTATGGAAAGATCCTGCCACAGAACCTACTCATAATCTCGCTAAGTTATCTCAAATGACAAGAGCTTATGCTTCTGCAACAATTGACAAAGCATTTGAGATACAACTTTTGTTGAATGAAAAAGAAGAACAGGTAAAAGTTCTACAACAACAATTGCAACAGGTACAGGCCGATAAGGAAGCACAATTGAAACTTGAAGAGTTACAACAACAACTTCAAGAAATGCAAATAGGACATCAAAAAAGCTTGGCTGATAAAGACAAACAAATACAGACTATCCAAGATCAGCAAAAAGATAATCCTAAGCTTCCAGAATTCATTTCAGAAACTATCTCTTTGAACAATCAACTACTGCAACAAGAGGAAGTTTTCTACCAAAAAATCTTGCAATGGAATTCTTTGTGCCAAGAGAGCGATAAAATCACAAATCATGTCGTAGATTTACGAAATTATTATGATTTGATTAATGAAAAGATCAATGATTATCTGGCATGGCAAAAGACAGAAGAAGGCAGAAAAGCTGGTGCACCCATTGTTAATGAAAACCATAAAGAAATACTATTTAAAAACTGAGATGCACAAATCAGAAGGGCAGAAAAGGCAGCAGAGGAGGCGGCTACAACGGAAAACATTCTTACTGATTGTGTAAATGACAATTTACACAAAGCTAATTTGATTCCTGAAACTGTTCCAGGATATCTCCCACAGGCAAGTCAACTGCAAACAGAATGGAGGCAAAAGGCAGAAGAAAGAGAAAAATCTATCCAAGGGCTGACGAGATTGAATTGGGACTCATACTGGATGTACTTGGTGAAGCCACACAGTCAGCACAGTGCGCTTAATTGTATCATCAATGCTACAGAGAAGATTGCTCCTACGCTTGCCGACTCTGTCTTTTCAGGACAGTTGAATTCCGAAGTCAGTCAACTGCATCTTCTCAAAACTATGCTAGATTCCTGCAAGTTTAAAGATCAAGTTCATAGATAGATATATTTAGTTTTAATTTCATTGTATTTCAGCCTAAGAAAAGGACGGTCATTGAACCGAATCCTTAATTTTTGTAATAAACTATTTTTAGATTTAGTTAAGTAGTATTTAAACCCTTCTCATGCATTTAGAGAAGGGTCCTGGATCTTAATATTTTTGACTTGGAGATAGCATTTCTGTACTCCATTGTCTTATATATTTTTAAAAAGGATCACATCTGGTGATTTTCATGCGGAATTATCTTTGAAGTGTTGCATTTCTGTACCTTGGAATTTGATTTTGCATCAGAGTTACTGGATTAGAGTATCAGATTGCATTTGAAAGTCTTCAAGATGAATGAGGTATTTCTATCCTTTCACTGTTGATTTCTTTTGTCTTATGATATTCGCTTTAAAATTGCTATCATTTATATATATTTGTTTTCACAACGCTTCCTTTTATATATCATTTCCGAGTATAATTGAAACGTTATCTTTCATAAGTGTATATAGATGGTATACAATGATGAATGCAATATGCTAATACAACTCTGTTTAATTTCTTAAACAGAGTTATCTTTATTTGTTTCTGCATATTTCAATTTAAATAATAATACATTTTCATGGTTATTGATTAAATTGAAACAATCTTAAATTGTATTCACATATAATTACCAGGGTTAGTATTAGAATTTCTTTACCAGTATTTAGTTTAAATTAGATAGTTTTATTTCAGTTAATTTAGTCCCATTTCTACCCATCCAAATCAATCCATTTAGTTATAAGGAAACTGGTCCCTTAAATCCAGTCGAAGCCACCATACCAAACTGAAAAGGAGCTGTCTTAAGGTCCCGACCGGGTGGTTTTCCCCGATGTTTGAAGCAGAGATTTTCTAGGCTTCAAAATTTTTGGCGCTAGAAGGAGGGCATGAGCTATGAATGGCAAGTAAATATTTATCCACAAGCCATTCTGAGAGCAGAACACCCTCATTAACCTCTTCAATTTCTTCTGAAATTCAAAATCCTAGAGAAGAAATTGCAGAAAATATTCAGACACCCACTACCAAAATCTCAAAACATTCAGACAATCAACATCCTGAGTCTCCCGAAGTTCAAGATTTAATTCATAAATTGAAAGGATTATCATTATCTCTTGAAGAGTCTGAAATATCTGAAGGTAGTGTAACTTCAAAATTTGTTTCTTCCAAACCTCTTACTAGGCTTCAAAGTGAAAAACTTGGTATTTCTCCGAAAGAATTCCCTTTACCTAGTAGAAGTAAGACAAGAAAAACTCAATCGAAATTAGTAAGTGATATAAGTTCAACATCTAATATTCAAATACCTATTTTCGAAATCCCTTCTCAACAAAGTACAATTGTTTCCATATCATCTCCTCAATAATCTTCCCCTCAATCCTCATCAATCTCAACATCATCTATTCCAACCACTTCTATTCAAACACCACCAGTTTCTACTACTCCTCCAATAGTCGTTCCAATAATGGCACAGAGACCATGGTCTACTCCAGGAGCAGTCAACATGGCTGCACCTTTACATGATTTACCAGACAATCCTAGAAAATGGCTTCCGAAATTTAGCCCAGATCTTAACATTCAAGCTGAAGAACATATCAATAACTTTATGCTGGCTATTAATTTGAATGGAGTCACACATGAAGATGTTGTAGTTAGAATATTCCCTTATACTCTTCAAGGAACAACAGGATCATAGTATTTTTCATTACCATCAGGATCCATAACAAGTTGGGACATTTTTGCAGATCATTTTTTAAGCAAATTTGGAGATGACCGATCAATAGCAACTTTACTCAATGACCTCTCAAATTTGAAGATAGAACCCAAGGAACCCATTAAAGAATTCAACGCTAGATTCAACAAACTCTTGAACAAAATTCACACAGATTCACAACCCAGTGAACAAGTCAGAATTGAATGGTATATAACTGCCTTACCCTCAAACATAGCAATTTTCGTAGACAGAGCTGCAAAGCCTACATTAGCTGAGAATATGAAAGAAGCTATTGTAGTGGAAAAACGAATTACTTCTCTAGAAAATAAAAATGCTATCGAGGAAAGGAAATCAAAGAAAGTTAGCTTCAAAGATGATTCAAAGAAAAATGCCAAAGATCCATACGACATGGAAGGTTTACAGAAAGTTCTTAAAACCATGTCAAATGAAATGGTTGAAATTAAAAAACAAGTGGCTGAAACTTCTACCAAGAAACCATTCTGAAATTTTAGAAGAAACAAAGTTGAATCTAAACCTCCTAATGCAATCTCTAATGCAGAATCAGAGGAAGAGGAAGAAGAAGAAGATACATCTATAGTATCAGATGAAGAAGATGAGAATGAAGAAATAGCTGAATTGAATGGAATGTGGGATTTTATTCTCCCTAATTCTGATAGTGAAGAAGCTATGCCTGTAAGTACTAGGAGTAAATCTATATCGGAACCAGTGCAAACTGTTCCTAAAAAGAAAATTACAACTCCAAGTACCAAAGACAAATCCCCTGTAAAGAAAACTTCTCCATTACCTACTCAAAATCAGCCATCCTCTTCTAATCCTCCTACATCAACAGCAAAGACTTTAGTAGTGTCAGATCCTATGGAGTACAACATTATCGAGGACATGAAAAATATCAAAGCCAACATTTCATTACATGAACTCAGCAAACTAAAACACCAACAAAAGTTGCTATTGAAAGAATTAAATGCTACACCAATTGCTCCTTTACCAAGTGGTGTAATTGCAAAAGTAGCTAGGGGAGCTGGTAAGCCACCAGATAAGGTAGATGCTACTGATACTGTGCTCATTGGAGAAAAGTCAAATTCTCAAGCTCCTCCTTTTCTTCTGACTTATGAAATGTACAATAAGAATCTGCACAATTTTTTGATTGATTTTGGAGCTTCCTCCAATATAATGCCTACTTCTGTCTGTGCTAAATTGAATATCGAACCACAGAGATCGACAGTTCATATTGTTCAATTAGATCGCTCTAAAGTTCAAGTTGTAGGAGAAATCAATTCAGTTACTATCAGATTAGCTTCTGATCGTAGGATTGTCCATAGAATTGATATTTTGATTGCTGATATTCCTAAATTCTATGGATTAATCTTGAGCAGGGACTGGTCTTCGAAACTTAACGGATATATCTCAACTGATTATTCACATATGTGGCTTCCCTATAAAGGGAAACCAAATCAAATCAAAATTGAACGAGAAAAACATATGACGCACACTGTCACTGAATTCGAACAACCTAATGAGCCTGTAGCATTCAACAACAATATTCTTGGAGGTTATTCTGCTGAATCATTTCTTGGAAATTTCGAAGCTCCTCAATCACCTTTTTCTGTAAATAATTTTGTTTCTCAGATAGAAAATTTTTCACAATCTGATTCTTCCAGAATTGTAAATATTTCTGATGTAATTGTAGATAAGCCAATAGATAAGTCTTTATTTTGGTTGTTATATTTTGATGGATCAAAGTCTAGTGATGGAGCTGGAGTTGGATGCATCTTAATTGATCCAAATCGGGAGAAAACCATGCTGTCATGTAGGTTAGAATTTGAGTGTACTAATAATACCGCAGAATATGAAGCCTTGGTTCAAGGACTTTATAAAGCTATAGGGTTGGATGTTAAATACTTGAAAGTCTTTGGTGATTCCGAAATTGTCATAAAACAAGTTAGGAATACTATTCATTGCCTTTCAGGACATCTTAAACACTATCAAACCCTAGTACAAGATCTCACCACTCATTTTTTAGCATTCAATATTTTTCCTATTCCTAGGAATCAGAATACATCAGCTGACTTGTTAGCTAATGTTGCATCTAAACTCCTACCCGCTGAAGATTGCAGTCCTGATAGGTTTTTTGTAGAATTGATTTTTCGTCCATCTGTCCCAGATAATGTTACAAATTGGAGAGTATTCTATCATGAACAAGATATTCTAAATTTCATGACTTCATAGAAATCATATGATGAACAAATTATTGACGAAGATGATCATGATTTACAAATTGCTTCAAAAGGTAATGAAAATCCCATTCCAAAATCTGTTGTTAAATTAGAGGATTTATATGACATTAAAGATAGATTCAAGAAAGTCACTAATACTAAACTTCAAAGATCTACCTTGAAGTTTGAATTAGTAAATCTTGGTTCTGATTCTAAACCTCAAAACGTTAACTTAAGACTCAATTTAACACTAGAGGAAAGGAATGCATTCATTAAACTGCTGAACAAGTATAAAAACGTTTTTTCTTGGAATTATGATGATCTAAAAACGTATGATATGTCGGTTATTCAACACACAATTCCAATGCTTCCTGATATTAAACCTGTTCAACAGAAATTGAGAAAGATCCATTCAAATCTCGAAAGTCAAATCAAATCAGAACTTAATAAACTTTTAAAAGCCAAAATCATTTTTCCAGTCAGGCACTCCAATTGGGTTTCCAATATGGTACCTGTAAGGAAGAAGAATGTTGATATAAGAATCTATATTGATTTCAGAAATTTAAACAAGGCATGTTTAAAAGAAAATTTCCCATTACCAACCATGGAAAAGATACTTCAAAAGGTAGCTGGTTCTGAGCTTATGTCCTTTCTCGATGGATTTTCGGGCTATAATCAAGTTTTATTTCATCCAGATGACAGATTGAAAACAACTTTCAGAACAAAATGGGGAACTTATGCTTATCAGAAAATGCCTTTTGGTCTAATAAATGCAGGAGAAACTTTTCAAAGAGCCATGGACATAGCATTCAAAGGTCTGATCAATAAATCAGTTGTTGTTTATCTTGATGACATAACAGTATTTTCAAAAAAGAGAGCCAATCATCTACATGATTTAAAACAAATATTCGAAAGATGTAGAAGGTTTGGTATTTCCTTAAATCCGAAGAAATCTTTATTTGCTTTAGATGAAGGAAAACTTTTGGGATTTGTTGTGTCAAAATATGGTATATATATTGACCCAGATAGAGTGAAAGAAATTTCTGATATTTCTTTACCTCATAACAAAAAATCCATGCAATCATTTCTTGGACAGATCAATTTTGTTAAAAGATTTATTCCTGATTTTTCTTTTATTGTTTTACCTATGCAAAATATGATCAAGAAGAATTCAATATTCAAATGGACGCATAAAGAAAAAGAAGATTTTGAGGCAATCAAACAAGCGATCATTAATGCACCAGCATTGAATACCCCGGATTTTTCTAAAGATTTTACTTTGTATACTCTGGCCACTGAAACATCCTATGCAGCCATTTTAACACAACTCAATGATCAAGAAATCGAAGCACCAATTTCTTTCTTTAGCTCAAATCTGCAAGGAGCTGAGCTTAATTATTCCGATGTTGAAAAACAAGCCTTTGCTGTATTTAAATCAATCAAACATTTTAGACCTTTTCTCTTGAAAACACATACAAAAATCATTGTCCCATTCTTTGCAGTGAGGCAATTATTAATTCAAAAAGAAGTAGGAGAAAAGAGAACTAATTGGGTAACAGCCTTGCAAGAATATGATATTGATATTAAACCAGCTAAGATTGTTAGAGGACAAGGTTTTTGCAGATTATTGGCAGGAGCTCATAATATACCAGAAAATCAAGATTCAAATCAAGATATTCAAGTAAGTCAGATAAATGTTACAAATTCTGGATCTCAGTATGATGATCTTATCTATTACTTGAAAAATGGGTATGCTCCTTCTAATCTCAGCTATAAGAGTAAACACGCTTTAAGGTTAAAAGCTATTAAATATGAGATCATTGATAATGTGTTATTTAGAAAAAATTATGATTCAATTTTATTAAGATGTCTTGAAAAGACTGAAGCTGAAAAAGTTTTGCAGGAATTACATGATGGACCAGCAGGAGGTCATTTTGGAGGTGATACCATGGCTCACAAAATAATTCGTGCTGGTTATTACTGGCCTACCCTTTTTAAAGATACACATGATTACGTAAGGAAGTGCCAAATTTGTCAAACTGCAAGTGGAAGACAAAGGAAACCAACTTTTCCTTTGCAACCAGTAACTATTGAGCAACCATTCGAACAATGGGGACTTGACATTATTGGTGAGATAATACCTCATTCTTCCAAACAGCACAAGTACATCCTTACTGCAACTGATTACTTTACAAAGTGGGTAGAGGCAATCCCCTTGAAGGTAGCCAATTCTGATGCAATTATTGATTTCATAGATCAATTCATCATAACCAGGTTTGGTGTACCTCAAGCTCTTGTCTTTGATAATGCATATTACTTCTCTGGAAATAGTTTAATTGAATTTGCAGTAAAAAGAGGTTTTAAATTAAAATATTTAGCAAATTATTATCCACAAGGTAATGGTTTGGTTGAATCCACTAATAAAAACCTTATCAAAATCATTAAAAGGACCGTTGATCAAAATCAAAAGAATTGGCACAAATCTTTAATCTTTGCGTTATGGGCTGATCGTATCACTGAAAAAGCTTCAATAGGGACTTCACCTTTCAATATGGTTTATGGAAAAGAAGCTGTGATACCATCAAATTTAACTCTTCCATCGTTAGCCCTAGTGCAGTTTATTGAAGAAAATCCCTCTTCATCCATTCAATTGAGATATGATCAAATTCTTAAATTAGAAGAAGATAGGGATAAAGCAAAAATTACTCATGAAAAACATCAACAGCTTGTAAAATCTTCTTTTGATGCAAGTTCTACCGGCTCAAAAACTTTGTCAATTGGTGATCTCGTTTTGAAATGGGATAAAGCACACGAAGAAAAAGGTAAACATACCAAATTTCAGAAAATGTGGCTTGGACCATTTCAGATTGTTCAGAAGATAAGCTCAAATACATTCATACTCCAAGATCTAACAGGTAAGAGAGAGTCTCTTCCTATAAATGGGCTTATCTTGAAAAAATTCTTTTCATAAGGAGGTAACCTTCTAAATATAATTTTTTTTATTTCTTTTTTATTATAAATATTTATTTTGTGTAAATAAGAATTTTTAAAGTAATGATCACAGTTTTTGAATAGTTTAAAATAAGATGTTAAACTTTGAAAGATTATTTCAATCATTTGTATGATCTTTTGAAAACTTGAGAAGAATGTAAATCATCATAAGTTTATTAAGCAAAGAAAGGTTATCTATCAAAGTAAAGATTTTTTTCAAAGTTTTGGAACTCAAAAAACTCTGAAAATTGTCATCCATTGATTCTTAAGGATAAAACTATTTCACCCCATCCATTTAAGTTGTGATTTTTTAGAATGTAATTCTAAGAAATTATACCAAAATTTTAAGAGATAAGAGGTCTCATTACGAGCCGACTTACCATGTTCATAAGGAGTAATAAAACTGACATTACCAATACTGCATACCAAAACAGGGTAATGGCTTATAAATATAAGACAAGGGGTCTCATCACGAGCCATCTTGTTCAGTTTAATTATAACTGGTGAATGGCATTGTTATCAACTGGCCACCAAACCAGAACAATGGCTCTTAAAATAAAAATAAATAAAAGACAAAAACATGAGATAATAGATCTTATGAATTTATCTTTTAAAAAGTCATAATTTTAGTTGGATGGGACAATGAATGGTTAATGGTTTAAAGGTAACCCTATCGAGACTATGAACGTTTGCTGGCAGCAGAGGCAATACCTATGGAAATAGAGTATATTATAAAACCAAAACTTGGAAAGATCCACTTACTTCATTATAAACACCAATCGAAGCTTGAAATAACCCAAAATGTTTTTATTCTTAAGGAATTAGAAAGAAATTATGAAATGATTTTTATTTCTTTTTCATAGTTACATTTTATTTGAATTATCCTAAGATAGTTTTCATTATCTTTAAAAATCTTTACTTAGTAGATATAAAGTGTTCATTTTATTTTTCTCGTGAGATGATCAAGCTTTTTCAAAGGGACCGCCAATTTTTAGACCAAATAACACCTCTTTATTTAATATTAGGAATAATACTAAATAAATGGGGACCCTTAGTTAAAATCCAAAATCAATTAGGATTTGTTTTCCTTTTCAAATAAAACTTTCTATCATAAACTTTAGAAATCCCTAAAAGAACATTAAACACTTAGTTTATATAGATTACAATAAAATTGCTCTTTAAACAAAATAAGAGATCCATAGTAAAATGATATATATCTTGAGAACCATAATGCGATTTGCACTTTTTTTGTGATAATGCTATCCCAAAGCCTATACAACAACGACCTCTTTTTGATGCATAGCGTGAGAAAATAGAAGTATTAATGAATATCTTTGTTTATTTTTCAATTTTGGCGCTTTTGTGTAGATTTGTGATATGCGCTTATGCTTATTGCGCAATTTTTCACTTTTATGCTTATTTTATAACTGTGATGATTGCATTTTGCGACAGGATATTGCGACATTGTGATATTATGCTAGAACGTGATCGCAATGTCGCAGATCTGCTGGTATGCCACATCCAAAGGGAAATCTTCCCATATATCAACCGTATGTGCTTTAATGATTAAATTAAATGATTGATTGAAAATTAAATGGTACATGAGATTTTGTTTAAATTGAAAGTAGTTTTAAGATTAAAATAGCGTATTTCATTCATTCCCTTCACATTTAAAATGTAGCCTTCATCACCTTTCTTTATGCCATTACTCTCATTTACTCGTAAAACGTGTGCACGAAGGAGAAAGTCTATACAAAGCTTTCACTAAACACTATGGGTAAGTGAAGAAGGAGAAGAGATTGAGTTCGAAAACAAAAAAGAAATGGTTTTGCTGTGATGCGTACACCGCCCGTAATAAGGGGGATGTCAGAGCATCCACTTAAAGGGAATGTGCACTGTTAGAAGAAGAAAATCCTGTGGTGATGAAAGTTGTGGCTACAGCAAGTTCTAGTAATACGTCTGAAGCAACCCTCAAAGAACTGGCTTGTTCATTTCTCCATAGGATAACGGCAAGGCCAAGGATTCTCCCATATACGGACATGGTGAAATGGGTGCTGGACAGCACCGATATTTCAGACAGGCAATTTAGAACTCCATCTGAAGAGCTAATCAGGTCATTCACCACGGAAGACGTGAGGCTGATGTATAAGTTGTCGGAACCTCAGGCGACTTACAATAAACAATTCATGGAAGATTTTGCCAGAGAACATGCAAATTTGGCAGAATGCACAAAGGAGTGGACCAAAAGAAGTGAACCATTGAAGAAAAACAAACAAGGTATGTACAGCACGGGTTCACTTACCTCTCCTTATTGTTTTACTGCTGCCATGTTATGCAGGCTTTTTGGAAAGCCTGACATAAATATGATCTTACTCGAATGGCTTCCTTTGTTGAATGCGGCCGTTAATTCTACAATTGTAGACTGGGCCAAAATCCTATCTGATAATTTGACCACTGCTATTTTTCACTACCGGTCCAAATGAAATGTTTCTCAGCGGGTTTATCCGCCTTTTTATTTATCTGCTTATGTCATGGACGCCATCTTTTATATCTCTAAATTCCCTATGATGGGCTGGCAATGGACTATCCACGATCCTTTTCCCATTCATGTGTACCATAAAGAACTATGGGAGTCCAAGTTTATCCCCCATTTTTACCAAATTTGTCATGGAATAATGCTGCCATTGTACAGAACATTGTATAATAAGGATGCCCCAAGGTTATCCTCAGAAACAGAGGTTGATATTCTCCCCATCGCGAGATGGTTTGGAGAAGAATTGTTCACTTATATTATGGTTTTTGGAAGTTATGCTTCTCCCCATGTGTTACCCCTATATGTTTCAGATAGACTTGTAGCTCGGGAAATTGCTTATCAGACCTGTGGCCAGGGAGGTATAACAAAAGATTTAAAAGAGAAGAAAAAGGGCATTTGGCCACAATTTCCCGTAAAATGTGGAACATTTTCACTGTTTGATATTGGTCATGCATTTCAAGAGATAGGAAACATTACATGCCTACAGCTGTTCAAATTTTCGAGAAGATTATTCGACCCAAATGATATTATTAAGAATTTTACCAATGCAATCAGGGTAAGGGAATTTTCCGGGGAACAGGATCCTTTTGATGATATGTTCCAAGCAAGAAATCCATTCAAAGAAGTTCTGAATTTAGCTCAAGTGCAGTTATCTCCAGAGGAATTTCAAGAATTCAAGCTTTACAGAGAAAGAAGACTAAGTCCTATTCCTTTGGACAATCTACGCTTAGAGCCCGCAAGGGAGAAAACTCCTAGTGTTAGTCTTAACGGCAGTTAAAGTACAGATAAATCCAAATCAAAATCTGATAGAGAGACTTTTGAACATTCCAAGAAGTCTAAAGAAAAGGAAGATAAAATGGAAGAATCCATAAAAGATTCTGCACAATCAAAAGAGCTTACTCAACAGCAAATTTTGACTTCTCAACAGACAAATCCTCCTTCAACCAATGTACAGCAACAACCAGTCACCATTGAGTTAGACAAAGAATGGGAAACCTTCAACCAATTGATTAATGTAGAAGGACAGAATGTACAGACCCCTGTCCAGGCAACCAAAGTTTTGAACACAGGAACAAGCAGCAAAGTCACAGTAACAGAGCACATACCAATCACACCCTCCTCTGAAATTGTACTTAATGTGGAAGACATTCCTCCTCTAGATGTATTCTACAGCCCAAAATACAAAGCAGTAATGAAGAGACAGAGAAAAAAGAGAAAGTTAGAAGGTGCAATTGCTACTGAAGCAGAACAAGTAGATGTTTTATGGAAAGATCCTGCCACAGAACCTACTCATAATCTCGCTAAGTTATCTCAAATGACAGGAGCTTATGCTTCTGCAACAATTGACAAAGCATTTGAGATACAACTTTTTTTGAATGAAAAAGAAGAACAGGTAAAAGTTCTATAACAGCAATTGCAACAGGTACAGGCCGATAAGGAAACCCAATTGAAACTTGAAGAGTTACAACAACAACTTCAAGAAATGCAAATAGGACATCAAAAAAGCTTGGCTGATAAAGACAAACAAATACAGATTATCCAAGATCAGCATAAAGATGATCCTAAGCTTCCAGAATTCATTTCAGAAACCATCTCTTTGAATAATCAACTACTGCAGCAAGAGGAAGTTTTCTGCCAAAAAATCTCGCAATGGAATTCTTTGTGCCAAGAGAGCGACAAAATCACAAATCATGTCATTGATTTACGAAATGATTATGATTTGATTAATGAAAAGATCAATGATTATCTGGCATGGAAAAAGACAGAAGAAGGCAGAAAAGCTGGTGCACCCATCATTAATGAAAACCATAAAGAAATATTGTTCAATAACTGGGATGCACAAATCAGAAGGGCAGAAAAGGCAGCAGAGGAGGCGGCTACAGCGGCAAACACTCTTACAGATTGTGTAAATGAAAATTTACACAAAGCTAATTTGATTCCTGAAACTGTTCCAGGATATCTCCCACAGGCACATCAACTGCAAGCAGAATGGAGGCAAAAGGCAGAAGAAAGAGAAAAATCTATCCAAGGGTTGACAAGATTGAATTGGGACTCATACTGGATGTACTTGGTGAAGCCACACAGTCAGCACAGTGCACTTAATTGTATCATCAATGCTACAGAGAAGATTTCTCCTACGCTTGCCGACTCTGTCTTTTCAGGACAGTTGAATTCTGAAGTCGGTCAACCGCATCTTCTCAAAACTATGCTAGATGCCTGCAAGTTTAAAGATCAAGTTCATAGATAGTTAGATTTAGTTTTAATTTCACTGTATTTTAGCCTAGGAAAAGGACGGTCATTGAACCGATTCCTTAATTTTTGTAATAAGACTATTTTTAGATTTAGCTAAACAGTATTTAAACCCTTGTCATGCATTTAAAGAGGGGTCCTGGATCTTAATAATTTTTGACTTGGAGATGGCATTTCTGTACTCCATTGTCTTATATATTTTTAAAAAGGATCACATCTGGTGATTTTCATGCAGAATTATCTTTGAAGTGTTGCATTTCTGTACCTTTGGAATTTGATTTTGCATCAGAGTTACTGGATTAGAGTATCAGATTGCATTTGAAAGTCTTCAAGATGAACAAGGTATTTCTATCTGTTCACTGTTGATTTCTTTTGTCTTATGGTATTCGCTTTGAAATTGCTATGATTTATATATATTTGTTTTCACAATGCTTCCTTTTATATATCATTTCTGAGTATAATTGAAACGTTATCTTTCATAAGTATATATAGATGGTATACAATGATGAATGCAATATGCTAATACAATTCTGTTTAATTTCTTAAACAGAGTTATATTTATTTGTTTCTGCATATTTCAATTTAAATAATAGTACATTTTCATGGTTATTGTTAAATTGGAACAATCTTAAATTGTATTCACATATAATTACCCGGGTTAGTGTTAGAATTTCTTTACCAGTATTTAGTTTAAATTAGATAGTCTTATTTCAGTTAATTTAGTCCCATTTCCACCCATCCAAACCAATCCATTTAGTTATAAGGAAACTGGTCCTTTAAATCCAGTCGGAGCCACCATACCAAACGGAAAAGGAGCTGTCTTAAGGTCCCGACCGGGTGGTTTTCCCCGATGTTTGAAGCAGATATTTTCTAGGCTTCAATAGATCTCTAACTCAAAAATTTGATTCAAAAGTATCTCTAATTGAAGAAATCTAGGATCTACAGAACCTTACTGTTCTACAATTCCACGATATTTTAATGGCCTTTGAAATGAGAAAAGGAGGTCCTAATTCAAATGTCAGAGAAGTTGCATTCAAAGAAGTTACAAAAGGAAAAGAAAAGAAGGCACTCAAGAAATTAGGTTATATATAAGAAGATGAGGAAAATTTTGTAAAGAAATTCCAACCAGGCACTGGAAGTTTAAGAGGTAAGCTTCCCTTCAAGTGTTTTTCTTGTGGTAGAGTTTTTCATTATGCTACTGAGTTTCCTCATAAAGAAATTATTTAAAATGGGAAACCATTTGGAAATAAGAGAAGTTATTATACACATGAAGATTGTGATGGTTTATCACTTGGAGAAGAAGAAGATTCTGATTAAGATCTTCAAGTACTTATGCAATTTGATGATCACTGTTGACACCTAATCCTATGGGATGGGTGTGGATATGTATTTTTGTATAATAAATAATAGTAGGAAATAAGGAAGGCCAAGAGTCATTGGGAGATGAATCCCAATAGCCTCACCTCCATGTATAAATGCATGTACACTCTTCAGCTAATAACACATTCTGATTTGAGGAGTTACCTCTTGGTTTGACATGGTATCAGAGCCAGTCCCACTATTGGCATTTCTGCATGTGGTGTAACTCCCTCTCCTTTGCTCAGTCAGTTTTTAATAATAGTTTTTGCTGCTCCTACTTATTGCTATACTGTTATTCTGCATTTTTTATCTCTGCATAGCTCTGACATTTGCATCTCCTGCAGCTCCTGAAGATTCTGCAATCCTGCAGTTCCTGAAACATTGCAAATTGCAGCCCCCTCTGCAGTCCTGCAAAGATCCCATTCCAGATTTTTGTAACGGCCTCTCGGCCTCCCTCTCTCCAACGCTCTCCTTTCCCAACGCCTTTTCAATCAACTCACCTACTACCCTACTAATGTTACGCACCCCTCTGCTCTCACAGTTTGCCGACTCCCCACCCTCATCGACCGATCCCCTCCATTCGTATACAACACTGTGCTGTCAGTCAATACAACCACGCCCCTCTCCGCGCTATCTTTAACACCATCTCACAACTATTATATAAAGCACATAGCCTATCGACCATCGTGCCTCATGGCCAGGTTCATCCTTTGTAATACGATACACAGAGTCTACGTATACCTATTTCCTATCATATAAATGAAGCATTTCCTATCATATAAATGAAGTTCTATCTGCCTGCATATTCAATATCAAGCTGCGCACTCCCCAAAGCACAATTCAGTCCGGCCCGTGGCCTTTTGGCCCTCCGTTGTTGCTCACCACGATCTTCTCCCTGTGGCCTTTCGGCCCTTCCCACCTGTTATAACATCCCCTACCACTATAAAATTGCTCCCACTGTCATCGTTTAACAATACCCGCCCTCCATTTATATATCAACAGCGTCATATATTGCAATGCTCCATTTATAATACGCCCTCCATGTTTTGTATATTCCATAGCTACTGCATATTCCATTGTTATATACAATACCGCATTCCCATTAGCATGCTCTGTCCATATTATAATGCGATGTCCATATAACATTCACCAGTGCTATCAATACGCTGTCCACCTTCCTTTTAATACGCTGTTCATTTTAATACCGCTCCATCGTTTATATACAGTCCACCCTCTCTTAATACAATACGCTATCTTTTAATATCCCTCCCTCCCACATATATCATATAGCTCTCCATTGTCATATTGTATAGCGCCCCCTCCCCACATTACCACTTTCATATCGCCCTTTCCATATTACAATACAACGTCCACGCTCTATATTACCGCTTTTCCATATTCAATACTGCCTCCATAACACAATACCAATATAAAGTCCCTTTCTTCAAACAAAAAAAATATATATATATTTTTTTTGTGCAGAATTTAGTATTTGCAGCAAAGAGTTTTTGCCCTTTTAAACTGAGTATATTTTCCAGCAAAGAGTGTTTTTGTTTTCTCTCCTTCAAAAGAGATTCTCCAGCAAATTTTTTTTTCTCTCCTCCTTCAAAAGAAGATGACAGTCTCTTCATCTTCTAAAGAGGCTGCATACTTGGCACAAAGAGAAAAGAGACATGCTTCAGATTCATCCAGAGGAAGAGATGGCAGAAGACGAAGAAGAAACTTCAGAAAAAAAGGGGGCAGACAATCTAAAACTTAGCAGCAAAGAAATCAAGACGAAGGTAAAACCAATGACAAAGACAAAGGTAAAGCACCTGAATCAACTCATTCTGTTCTAGCACATTGTAACAATGGAGTAACTGAAAACCTATTTGATGTTTCATTTACTTCATGGAGAGATGATTGGTTGCTAGATTCAGGAGCAACATGTCACATGACATTTAGAAAAGATTTTTTGAAGAATTCACTGACAAAGTTGATGGAGCAGTATATTTCGCAGATAAATCCAAACTCAAGCCATCAGGGCTTGGCACAGTCAGGCTTAAACTGCCTGGTCTTCCTGATCATATCCTACATGAGGTTCTATACCTCCCCGAGTTGAAGAGAAACTTGTTGTCCCTGGTCGAAATCCGGCAGCAAGGACACTCAATTCACTTGTTTGATGGCAAGGCAGAGGTCAGAAAAGCATCATATCACTCACTTGTCATGGAGGGAATAGAAGAAGGGAGACTCTTGAAGCTGAAAGGTTCATCTGCTCATGCTCAAAACTTTGCATTCATTTCACATCATGATGAAGGTACATTCCCATCAAGTATTTTATGGCATGCTAGATTTGGACACTTAAACTATGACAGCCTTCGTTTGTTGAAGAAAAATGGTGTTAATGGACTGCCTACAATTCCTAGAAAACCTAAGGAATGTGATGCTTGTATTCTAGGAAAGAATAGCAAACAGCCATTTCATGATTCACACTCCAGAGCACATAGAAAACTTGAGCTTGTTCATTCAGATTTATGTGGCCCTATGCCTATTGCTTTTGCAAATGGAAATAAATACATGATGACATTTATTGATGACTACACCAGAATGTGTTGGATTTACTTATTGAAGAACAAGTCTGATGCTTTTCAAACATTCAAGAATTTTCATGCATGGATAGAAAATGATGCACAAACACATATTGGCTCTCTACGTATTGATAATGGAAAAGAATACACTTCAAACGAATTTCAAAATTATCTTCGTCAACATGGAATAAAACATTAAACAACAATACCATATAATCCCCAATAGAACGGTGTAGCTGAAAGAATGAACATAACTATCTTAAATATGGTTCACTCCATGTTATTTTTCAAGAATGTGAAATTGATGTTTTGGGCTGATGCAGTTCTATGTGCTGTTTACATAAATAATAGGTGTCCTTCAAGTTCAATTAGAAACAAAACTCCTTTTGAAATGTGGCATGGCCACATTCCTTCGGTAAATAATTTCAGGGTCTTTGGGTCCACCTGTTATGCCTTAATACCCAAGGGTCAAAGGAACAAACTTGGTGCTAGAAGTAGAAAATGTATCTTCTTGGGGTACTCCAATACCTCCAAAGGATATCGCCTCTATGATGAAGCAAATAAGAAGTTTGTGATAGCAAGAGATGTCATATTCCTTGAATCTTCCAAGAGTGACAAGGTTGTTGAGCAGCAACTTGATCGCCTGGATAGATTCACACATGCAAAGTCTTTCCAAGAATTTGATAATGAGATTCCACATCTTGAAGGGGGGATTCCGATATTGAATCAAACTGTGGAATCATGTCCTAAAGCACTCTCTCCCCCACATGAAGAAACAACCACGGATGACACATTCGATGATGTGATCAACAGAATTGGGAGATTGAATCTTGAATCAATCCCAACTCAGTCAAGTGAGCAGCCTGGGCCATGTCAGAAATTTCCTCCCAAATGGTTGACAAAGACATTGGAGAATGTTCATCCTGATGAGGTTGGAAAAACAGGAACAAGAAGTTCCACTCAACAAATCGAAGGTGATGTAGATAATTCTGATTCTCCTGTTGATATGGATATTGCTTATAACTTTGAATTGAGTTTGTCTACATATCATGAACCAACTTCCTTCAAAGAAGCTGCTTCTTATGATGAATGGAAAGAAGCGATGCAGGAGTATGATGCCTTGATAAAGAATGGCACTTGGAAGCTGGTTGATCCGCCTTTGGGAACGAAACCAATTGGCTGTAAGTGGGTCTACAAGAACAAGTACAAAGTAGATGGATCACTTGACAAGCACAAGGCCAGGCTTGTGGCAAAAGGTTTTGCACAAAAAGAAGGAATCGATTATGAAGAAACTTTTGCTCCCATAGAAAAATGGACCACCATCCGGACTCTCTTTGCCTTAGCAGCTCAGAATGGATGGAAAGTCCATAAGATGGATGTAAAAACATCCTTTTTGAATGGAGATCTAAAGGAGAAAGTTTATATGTCCCAGCCAGAAGGATTTGTTGTAAAGGGTCAAGAACACAAAGTTTGCAAACTTGTAAAATCCTTGTATGGCCTCAAGCAAGCACCACGAGCCTGGTATGAGAAGTTAACCGAGCATCTTCTGAAACTTGACTTCAAACATTTTGATCTTGATGATGCAACTTTGTTTGTTAAGAAAGTTGGAAAAACAGTTGTATATCTTGTGGTATATGTATATGATCTTTTGATAACAGGAAACAATGAGAGCTATATTGCATCCATGAAGAAAGAGTTGAAGAAAGGTTTTGAAATGACTGATTTGGGTCATGTTCATTACTATCTGGGTATTGAATTAATTCAACATCCTAAATTTATATTTCTTTCTCAAAAGAAGTACATTGGAGATCTCTTGAACAAATTTGGCATGGATGAATGTAATCCCTTAACCACTCCAATGGAACAAAACTTGAAGCTCACATCTATTGAAGGGAAAGAATTTGAGGATGCAACTAAGTATAGACATCTTGTAGGAAGTCTTATCTACCTGACCACCACTAGACCTGACATTTCATTTGCTGTTGGAATCCTCTCAAGGTTCATGAAAAAACCTTGTGAAGGACATTGGTCTGTTGCAAAAAGAGTGTTAAGGTACTTGAAGGGGACTCAAGACTTTGGACTCAAATATACACAGGTAGGCGACTTTAGCTTGATCAGATACTCTGATTCAGACTTTGATAGTGACAAAGAAACAGGGGTGTCTACTACAGGTTACACCATGAGTCCTGGATCAGGAGCTGTCTCATGGACATCATGCAAATAGTCAGTTCCAGCAGATTCCACGATCGAGGCAGAATATGTGGCAGTAGCTGAAGCAACAAAGGAAATTTCGTGGCTCCGGAAAATCCTGGAAGATTTGCAGATGAAACAAACGTTTTCCACACCACTCATGATCGACAACACTTATGCAATAAAGTTGGCCAAGAACCCAAAGTTCCATGATCGAACAAAGCACATCAGTACAAAGTACCATCTAATTCGACATCATGTTCAGGCCAAAACCATCCATCTACATCATTGTTCCACAAATGAGCAAACTGCTGATATCTTCACCAAAGCACTTGGAAGAGAAAAGTTTGAAAAGTTCAGATCGATGCTTGGACTCACCAACATCCCTTCGAATTAAAAGGGGGAATGTTGACACCTAATCCTATGGGATGGGTGTGGATATGTATTTTTGTATAATAAATAATAGTAGGAAATAAGGAAGGCCAAGAGTCATTGGGAGATGAATCCTAATAGCCTCACCTCCATGTATAAATACATGTACATTCTTCAGCTAATAACACATTCTGATTTGAGGAGTTACCTCCTGGTTTGACAATCACGAGATCAAGTCCATTGCTAAAAAATGCTCAAAAATGAAAGTGCTCAGAAGTTTTTTCAAACTGAGTGACCAGAAAGGTCTCATCGGTGCAATTCTATCACCATGAACATTTTGCAAAATAGAGGTCGTATGCAAAATTTATGAAGGTTTGAAAAGCCCAGTAAACTCCAAAAACTAGACCTTTGGCCCATTTTGATTTTATATAAAAAAATTTGGAAAATTAAAAAAAATCCATATATTAAAGTATTTTTAGGCCTATCAATGGGCACCACATGGCCTACTCAGAGGCTTCCATGTGGCCCCAGGCTGGAGATCAAAGGCGTGTCATAAAATTTTGGAGTCAGTGTGTCTTGAACGTGGGACCTCCTGCCCGTGAGCGTAGTTCCCGGGCACTTGGGCTGCTGGTGGTTCTTAACCATTATACCGACGGATTATATTTGAAGTTCCATTTGAAATGCGTCTGTAGAAAAGGGGTCCAGCCCCTAAGGGCAAGCCCCCACTCCATGTAACCCAATGCCTAGAATTGAGGGCCAAACAAAACTGCAAATGGTGTTCACTCCGGCTGTTTTCCATGTGGCCAACAAAATAGTTAATGCACGGATAAGGTTGGCGGTTTTCTCGGTGGTTAGAGTGGGGGCGGTCACATGCCTAACCACAAAATTTAATTTAAGTCCTAGACCACCTAGCAGTTTCGCTGGCGAACCTCCAAGTTCGGTGTTGTTTCCTATTTTGGTGGGCTTATCTGGAGTCCCTCCACATTTAGTGGAGTTTTTTAAGGGATACTGGGAAGTTTCTTGTTTTGGCCATAACTCCTTGGATATTCGACCAATTTTGATTGATGAATAGTCAATTTTTGGTATTCTAGACATTATGAACACATTTGAAGAGGTTTCAGAGCCATCAGAGGTCATCGTGTGCAAGTTTAGCTTCAGGAGAGGTCAAGGAGCCACAAGGGCCACTAGGGTGTTTTCAGTGTATTGAGCATCCATTCATATGAATAGTCATTCCTGACTAATTCAAGCATTCTGAAGCTATTTTTATAGATATAACAACTATTTGAGGCTTTTATTCACATGTAATTACCATTTTTGAGCAATAAGGTATGAGGGACATGTCATTGTGAGATGAACCAGCAGATGTAGCCCAGGAGGAGTGAACTGCTTCATCAAATTTGTTGAGTATTGTTACATGTGATGTTATTTATTTGTTATTTACTGTTGTAAAGTGTTATACAAGCAATTTACATGCTTTAACCTCACACAGAAATCTATTTAACTAAGATAAAACAATTTGTTTCACCTGCAAACTTTAGTAAACCTTATGCACACAATTTAATTACTGTTTGGATACTTAGCACAGAAAAAATAATATATTCCATTCATATCAAGTTGGTATCAGAGCTATATTTTTACTCTCTGTATAGTTATTTTGCAAAGTTTGTTTAACAGTTTGCAAGAGTTTTCATGCTTACTAGGCTAAAGCTTAAGAGAGGAGAAGGTCAATTAGTGAAAGCTCAAGGCAATCCTCAGCCAAGGAGGGCAAGAGTACCATTATCTCCACCTTCAATTTCACCTCAAAGAGAAGCAGAAGAATACATAAGCATGACTTCAAGGGAAGGAGAAATTCCTGAAGAAGTTGATCCCAAGGAGGAAGAAAGAGTGTTCGAGAAAGCATTCTGACTTGACTGAAATGGTGAGATTTCTTTATCAACAAAGAAATGAGAAAATTGAAAGAGAATGGTCTAAACTTCACAAGGAAGGAGAGGGATCTTCACGAGGAAAGAAAGATGAAGATAAGTCAAAGAAGGGAAATGGAGGAAATGGAGATCCACCATCCTCATCCTCATCCCACTACAAGAAAAAAGCACATTGGTGAGGGTCATGCTTGTGACGGACCTTTAAGGTCCGTCACCAATGTCACATATGGTGACGGTCATTTAAAAACTGTCACTGTAAGCGTATATAGTGATGGTCCTTTATGGTCACATATGGTGACGGTCATTTAAAAACCGTCCCTGTAAGTGTATATAGTGATGGTCCTTTATGGTCTGTCACCAAAGACATTTTCAGTGACACTTTTGGTGAGGGTCGTTAAAGGCCCATCACTAATTCTCTCTTTGTTGACACTTCTAGTGACGAAATTTTAATGACCCTCACCAATGCTCTTTTTGTTACTTTTGGTGATGGTCAAAAAATGTCCGTCATCATTGATCACTAAAAATTGTCACTGTAAGTGTATATAGTGATGGTCCTTTATGGTCCGTCACCAAATACATTTCACTTTTGGTGAGGGTCATTAAAGGCCCATCACTAATTCTCTCTTTGGTGACACTTATAGTGACAAAATTTTAATGACCCTCACCAATGCTCTTTTTGTTACTTTTGGTGACGATAAAAAAATGTCCGTCATCATTGATCATTCCAATGAGTTTTTGATGACGCTATGTGCCTATTAATATATTTTTTGTCAAAAGATAGCGATTTAATACCATTATTGTGGATCATTTTTTATAATATGTCCAAGGCCATATTGGTTAGGGTCAGTCAATTTTTTAAGAAGCAATAAGCGTGTATCATTTCCCTCAAGTAATGACTAGTCGAATAGAGATTTCCTATGATTCAACACATGATTCATATCTATTTTTTTTATTATCTAGAAAATTCCATTTAGATAAAGTTCCACTATTGTGTGTAGGAAATATATTATTTAATACATAATCGAGCTCTGACAATTCTATTAATGAGAAAGACCTAACAATCCACAACAATCTGGGCACACCTTAAATTAATGCTTTGGCACACACTAACATTTCTTAGCACCCCACATGTCTTGGAACATCTTTGTACCTAGAACATCTTGTGATGACACTGACGCCCAAGCACATGGTGGCATGTGCTAGCACAACATGGAACTCTCCTATCATGTGTTGGCATGCTGCGTATAATCCCTAGCATGCCTTGGAACACCTTCGTTGAATGCATTGACATACATTAGCACTTGGCACACAATGCCACTTGGCATGTATTGGGACCTATTATTAGTGTGCCTAGCATGCCCCTTTTCAAAAAGATAAAGTTTTGACTTATTAACCCTCTTATTGGTTCTTCCTTTTGTTTCCTTGACACATATTGATATACCCTGGCACCCTATGCCACATCCTTAGCACCTAGCATGTATTGGCATATCTTGGCATTATTAATTGGCACATGATATAATTAGCACACCCTGGAACTCCCAAGCACACTTTGGGAATTCTTAACATGCCTTGATATTCCCTAGCATGCATTACCAATGCTTAGCTTACCTTGTCATTCCCTCCTTGGCATGACGACTAACACTAACCATTAACACTAGTCTCTGGCAGTACATGTTACTCATATTCATTGAATTTTTACCTAGTGCTCCCTTAATGTTTTTTCCTAGTACTCCTTAACACTCATCAACACGCATTATCACTGTCTAGCACACCTTAGCACTCTTCAACATTCCCTTCCACTTCATAACATGCATAACACTAGTCCCTAACACATATTGGCGCTTGGCACGTGTTGGCACTTGGAAAGTCTTAGCATGTATGGAATACATTGAAATGCCTTGGTATGATTTAGCATGGTTTAATATTAAATTTATTTGTGATGATAAATTGTTGGAAAGTAGATGAGAAGCAACAAAGGAATACTTGGCACTTAGAATGCACTAAACCTTTGCACTTGCCACCTATTGCCACCTAGTGTTAGTGTGCCTAGCATGCCACTCTTGGAAGAGGTAAATTGATGACTTATTAACCCTCTTATGTGTTCATTTCCTTGTAGTTTAACTTTTTTCTCCCTTTTGTTGTCTTGACAGTCCCTGACACGCATTGACACACCCTTGCACATCTTGGCATGCCTTATCACTTGGCACATCTTAGCATGTTTGACATGTATTCCCACTATCTGGCACATCAAAGGGGTGAAGAGAGATGTAGTCCTAAAGTAGGTCAAGTACGAGGGCCGAGTAAGGGTTGCTAAAGGGAGGTCATGATCATCCTCCAAGAGCAAGATCATCATGTGAGGGTTCAGAATAATGTTGCATACCTTAATGGTCGGTTTGCGCTAGGAAGTAGGATGGCATATTGTTGGTTCTCTTCTGGCATATCACACTTAAGAGAGGTTTCTCATGAGAATCTGGGTATGTGATTTCAATGGTGTCTTTGTGTGAAGGCCGCATCAAATTATGAAATGTTGAAATTTGCAACAAGAAACAGTGAGATTGGAAACCATAAAGGACAAAAAAAAAATGCACCCGCACTGGTGAGGAATTTTGATGCACCAAGAGTGAGGAATGTGGGGCGACTAATTTATTTTTCCCTTAAATAAATTGGACAATAAATTGTAATTTCATCTCATAACAACTTGTGTCAGTTAATTAAGTCATGATGATCGAGTTAGCTCAAGAAATTCGAGTTGAGGGTCTAATATGAGGCCTCTAGAGGGATTCTAATATTTTTTGGGTCCAGTTGAAGTTGATGCATTAGTGGGGTGCAAGTGTAATTAACTCAATTAAATGAGTTAAAATCAATTTAACTAGTTCTAACTGAGTGATGAGCTAGTGAGAGGTCCAGTGAATTAAATTAGATTTAATTCACAATGAGTGATCAATCAAATAACTGATAATTCACTATTAGTAGTTGCATGCATGTCAGTTTTGAGGAATACCCAGTTGAGACAGAGGTTAAAGGGAACATAACTATCAGTTTTATTCAGAGAAAATTTCCCGTGTGCAATTATAAAGTCATTGGGATGCCATGATGGATTGCGCAATCAAGGAAGACTGATTTTCCTAATTAATAAGGAGTTAATTCCTTAGGAATTGCATGAGCAAGGCAGGCTAAAGTAAGGATGAGAATTGGCTAAGTACTAGACCGAGTTTGCCTAGATCAACGGGAGACAATTGACAGAGTGCTAGAGAATCTCATGAGAGATTAAGCATTGTATTGTTTCATGATTCCTTGACTTAATACACAATAGAGATAGAGGGGTTTTGATTAGTTGCTTTCCCCAAATACATCATGTTGTTGTGCATTTGATAATTTACTTCTCTTACTTATATATGATTGTGCGATCGTGTTTTGTTTCCGTAAATTGTAGGAAGGATTTAGTATCTTGTCTTAGTAGATTACAAGATCATATTGAATCTTGTTGGTTAGATTTTCTACATCGCATCAGAGCAGGAATTTTTTGGGCGGCGAGTTTGTAGAGAATATTTGAATATTTTGGTGTAAATTTTTCAAAAACAAATAGAATATCTGGATTCCTTGTGAAAATCTACCCAAATGGAAAAAAAATTTGGTCAAATCGGAGCTCGGATGAGGGAGATATCATCGATTTAAAATCAACTCTTTTTTAGAAACTTTTTGTAACTTCGGGACAATTACACTGTGCGTGAGTCAAGAACCTATATGCACTTGAGGTAACAGATGCATGCAAAGCTTTGAGTAGAAAGGAAGAATTTAGAGACTTGGTGGTTTAAAGGGAGCATAAATTACCTCTCAATATGCATCCTCATGAGAAGCAGTCTCAGAAGGTTGTGGAGTAGCTGCCACAATTGGAGAAGTAGAGAGGAGACCGAGTGGAAGCGTCCACTCAAGTAAAGACCTCCATGAGGGGGGAATTTCGAGCCAGATGGGAGGAGGGAGCAGCCATACCTCGAGGTGTAAGGTGGGGTTATGTGTAGACATAATCCCAAGATAATAAATTTAGGCAAGGTCCACTGAGATGGCATGTCTCATGGATCGAACTTGGCTACGAGGAGCCCATAGTACAACAGTAGTAGGAAGGATCAATTAGATTGATGTAGTCAGATGTCAACAAGACAAAAATCAGAGTGACAGATGTCAAATATTGGATCACAAATAGATTTAGCAATAGTTCAAAGGGCACAGATGCAGATGTTAGCAACATTGCAGAGAATCCAGTACTAGACAGGTGCAGTAGCTAGCAGGAGTCAGAAGACTCTGATGACAGATGCATTATACTGATTCAGTTGTTCAGAGGCTATTCAGTTTCAGGATTTGTAGGTGCAAACAACACTAGAGAAGTGTAGCATGCAGAACATTCCAAAGGTACCAGATTGGGATAGATTGAATTCCTTTCTTGTTGAGAGGGAGTGTTGAAATTTGCAACAAG
The DNA here is from genome assembly GCA_034641835.2 of Pinus albicaulis. Lineage (NCBI taxonomy): Eukaryota > Viridiplantae > Streptophyta > Pinopsida > Pinales > Pinaceae > Pinus > Pinus albicaulis. The sequence continues at coordinate 234,187,263 of CM076571.1, forward strand.
AAACAATGAAATTGGAGACTAGAAAGGACAAAAAAAAATGCACCCACACTGGTGAGGAATTTTGATGTGCTAGGAGTGAGGAATGTGAGGCGTCTAATTTATTTTTCCCTTAAATAAATTGGACAATAAATTGTAATTTCGTCTCATAACAACTTGTGTCAATTAACTAAGTCATGATGATTGAGTTAGCTCAATAAATTTGATTTAAGGTGATCGAGGTGGATATTGGTGGCCACCCGCCTATTCCACTTGGGCCCTAGACATTGTCTCTTTCAGTTTTTCAGTTTCCTTAATTATAGCACAATTTACTATTTTTGTTAGTTTTTCAGGTCCTGAATTTTCGAAGCAGTTTTGAGGCCGCAAACGATGTTTTTTGGGCATGAAAGGTTTGGAAATTTCATAGAAATCATATTAGCGGTTGTAATCCTCGGAGAGATATTTCTAATGAGGTATCATGTGCGTCAAACGAATATCATATGACCAATTTATGACCCCAGGAAGTTGGCTGCCCAACTAACCCCAACGAGGCCCATAAAATCTTGGTGTTACATCTCCTCAGGATAGGTTTTTGGTTGTTTAGGGTTTTATCTTATTTTAAATAATAAAAATACCCTTGACCCTTGGTTGTTTAGGGTTTTATCAATGAATAGGTGGGAAGTGACCCTCGAAACCCTTTCCCTAAGATAAAATAAAGAGTGGGACTTGCTTTCCTTTTAAGCAAGGGAATTACCTTCTAGGGAGAGAGGAGGGGGATTGAAGGGTTGAGGGAGGAGAATAAGACTTATGAAGGAAGTTCTCAATCCCTAAAATCCTTTTGGAACTTGAATTCCCAAATGGTCCTTGATGAGAGGCCTTTGACACCAAATGGGACCACATAGGGCCAAGTGGACCCAACCTACGTTCAGGGATGGAATTTAGTAACCAATGATGTTCCTATCCTAGACAAGGTGATGGGAAAGGATCAGATAAGTGTTTTTACTTCGATAGGCCAAATTGATCCTACTAGGTTCTATCCTTGGGAACACCTAGGAAAAACTTGATCCTAGAGCTAGGGTTTGAGGTATCCAGAGATTTCACTATTGGAATTGGCCCAAGTTCTGAGGGGAGTGAGGGCATCCAGCAAAGCAACTGCCTCTAGGAGATAGAAGTTTTCCTCTAGCTAGATTCCTGGGAAATCGTTGCCCTAGGTGACCTAATAGGGCTAGACCTAGGGAATATGAAAAATTCTTAATCTAAGAAACCCTATTGCAGTATCTTGATTTACTTCTCCTACTTGAATTAAGTTACAAGTTAATTTTTGAAATATTCAATAAATTAGCGAAGTAAATAGTAAATACAACTAGAAACCTACACATACAGATCAAATACTGAATAACATGCTCATAGACAAAGTGACACACAGATTTTTTGGACAATTATCCCCGGGAAAAACCCAATGTGGGAAAATCAGTGCGGCTAGCTCTAGAGGGTTTTCATTATTATGCATAATCTAAGTACAACAATCCTGGGCACCAAAACTGGTTCACCCAATAGAGAAATAAAAATGACAGTAATATGCTGCTCTGAATCCCTCTATGTCAGCCTAACTGGCCTGCGTCGGCCTCTGCGCTGCTCAATAAGGGCCTGTGTCACACCTAAAGGGCTTACACTGCCCCTGTGCTGCCCTGACTGGGCCTACGTCATCCCTGGGTGGCTCTTGCTGCCTCTGCGCTGCCCCTGCTGGGCTCTGGCTAGACTGCGTGGCTCTTGCTGCCCCTGTTGCTTTGGCTAGCTGGAATGCTTAAGCAAAAAAATCATAGGTAAGAAAGAAGGCACTGGTGAAAGGAAATGCATAACAGTCATAAACTTTGAAGAAATGAAATGAAAATAGATCAATGTCCATAAATAACTGAAATAGATCAATGGGACTAGAGAGTAAAAGCTTTGACAACAACAATAAGTGCTTATAGAATCAGCTAAGAGAACAGAGGAGACTAATTCATGAGGTTAAAATGTTGTATAATTTTTGGAACAGGAAAACTGTAGAATTGTTAGAGTAAATAACTGCAGGTACCATTAGTTGGTGATCATCGATAATCATTTCATTTCATCAAATACCCTGATGAATGGGCCTTACAAGCTATTTGCGTAGACAAACCCCACAGAAGTTGTGTGATGGAAAAATATTCACACTATATTGAAGAAAACACCTACCAAATAAGGATGACATTTCAAATGGGGCAAGAAAAAATAGAGAGATAGACATCGAAAAAGTTAAAATGCCAGGGAAACAGGAAAGCAACTAGGTAGCATGGTAGAAAGCACAACAAAGAAAATTATAAAAATGGAAAACCCTACAAATTAGCACCCATCCAAACATCACCACAATTTTTTCTTCAACTCTAAATCTCCAAATTCATCAAATTATATCTTGTATTCAAACCTAATCCTCTATGTTAGCCATTCTAAAGATAAGACTGAGAACTTACTACAGAACCATCACCTACATGTAGTGATCTTATTCTATGACCAGACAACCTGCTTTCGTGAAGACACGGAAAGGTAAACAATCTCTGCTAAGATTTTCCATACAGCTCAGGTTGAGAAACCACATATACATCACCAGTTTTTTCTCTTCAGATTTGTAACTTAGAAGAGCTTTGTCCGACCACCTTCGGGTTGCTCCCAGAGTCACCTAGGAAAGCCCTCTCAACATCATCCTCTTTCTGTAGTACCTAATTAGTAATTTAATTAACCATAACAGTTTCTTGATCATGCAAGTATTTCAAATATATTGCAAATAAGCATAAAGATTTCATGTTAAACAATCAGGTCAAAAGACTTTAGAATATGATGCAAAAAATACAAAGAAAACTCACTAACACTCAAAGGACAAACAAAGTCAAACCTCTACAAAGTATAAATAGATATCTGATAATCTTCATTCCACCACAAAAATGTGCTTAACTAAAGAAAATTCTAATTACTGTGCTTTCATGACAAAGCTTTCAAGGGCAGTGATTTATAAACATACCCCTACACCTCGTGAGAAATCAATGTGTATAAATAGACCATCATAAGGCTCATTTTAAACATCATTATTATCACTTTATAAATCATTTTTATTAAATCAACAAGAAGAAAGCAACAATTGCATTCACTTCCACTGAAGAAAAGTATATGGCAGTTTCATATACTTATTATGAAGCTATCTAGATTTGCAACTTGATTGTAGTGTCAACCAATCAGTTGTTGAAGCCCAATATTGTCTCTTGTGAGAATCAAAGTTACATCAAGCTCTATGAAAATCCAATGTGTCATGACCATTTCAAACACATTGATATTCAATACAATTTCCTAAGATTCCAAGTTCATTAGGGAGTTAGTAGTGTTGGACCACATTCTGAAAAAGGTTGCATATGGTTAATAGTTTGACAAAGCTCCTAACAAAGGGGAAGTTTGACAAGTTGGGGGAGAATCCTGGGTTATTGGAAAAATAAATAAATTTCTCAAGAGTGTTAGATTACCTAGTTGGTCCGAGTTGGTCTCACCTCAACCTTGAGAAGTTGAGCAGCACCAGGATTGCAGAGCTAGATTGTGGTACACCAGTCAGAAAGATTCTTAAATATAGCTAGAAGCTTATAATGACACCTTCGAGGATAGAAGAATTAGTTGTTGGGTCACACCCAACAAGTATGGCACACTAGTTGAGGAGATTAACACCATCATCTTAGGTGCATTCATGAGTGCACACTTATGGAATGAGGCACCTTCAGGAGAGGAGTTATATCTACTATGATAATGCACTACTCTAAAATAAAAGCCTTGCATACAAGGAAAAGTTATGAGGGAGTTGCTCATGCTCAAGGAAGATGCACCACTTTAAAAACTCTTATGGATAAATCACATAATTTTTTTAAGGTACACGCCTTTCGAACCACTCATTGTGTGGTTCGCCATCAATGTTTTTAAAATAAATTTATTAGAATGAAATTGAATTGATTTTTGAAGCTTCCTTTTAAATCAATTGTTGGCATTACAAAGAATCACGGAGTGTGCTCAACATCCATAAGAAAAACAATGGGTATGATATTAAAATTATATTTGAAGGCATAATATTAAAAATGATGTTTGGAAAAATGGAGGGTGGGAGTATTCATGAGCATGGACACTATGCAACAAACTGTCCATGAAAGAAGAACAATAAGAAGGAATGCTAGCTAATGAATGGTGAGCAAAGAAGTTGCGCTCAGAAATGCATTGAGCTTAGAAGCAACAAAAAAATTAGCTAAGGGTCTTCATATGAATCTAGGGCACTTTAAGGCATGCAAGAGAACTTTCCTTAACATTGTTTTGTCATTCATCGATTTTTATAATTATAACATTAGGTTGTAAGCCCTAAAGAATGAAGGTGCATGGAATTTAGGAAGGAGGTGTGTTGGAACCCAAGTAGATAGATAAAGAAATGTTCAATTGAGAGGCAAGGCCTAGAACCACACCATTACCATCCTCCAAATGATCAATATTGTTAGATAACGATGACTAAAATTGGTGTATAGGTGACTCAATTTATAAGGATAAACTTTATACATGAGGTTGGAAAACATTCAAAAATAATTGAATCAAGAGCGAAAGGGAAAATATATCAAGGGGCACAAATATTAAGGGCCCACGTCAGCCAAAGTCAAACCAATGGCCAAATGCTTTTTCCTTGATACCATCTCGACTTAAGAAAAAGAAACTAAATATAAACATATATGTCAAACAGAAGACTCCAATACCTACCATAATTAGTTGCATGTTGTTCAAAATATTGAATGAATGACATGCAAACTCTAATTTTGTTTCAAAGTGTCTCGCTTTTCGAGGAAAATACACGAATGTTGAAGGTCTATCATATGTGCTTCTTTGTATTCGGAAAAAAAAGAAGATAATTTATGGGAGAATTATACAAGATGGGATGTCAAAGATAAAAAATCACACTTGCAAAACCAACCTTTAAGGAGTACGATAATCAATGCATGTAGCATAGTTTCAGAGAATCACATGGGCTAATGACTAGGCTAGGTACGATACTGAACCTATCTTGTTCTAAACAAGGTATTAAAGATAATAAAATATGATTAATCAACCTAGCTATGGGTTGGATATAGAGCATTCCATGGGATTTAGGCTAAGTTTCTAAGGCTCATCATCATAACTATATCTTCGATAGAAAGGTTTGGATCGGCCCACACCAATAATCTAAACTTCCTTTAAGAGTTATAATAAACCCCTTCATTATGAGGAAGCATAAAATGTATTTTTTAGGGGTTGAGTCGTGTGTTGGATTCATATGTCCTAGAGGTTCCTACATGATAAATAAGCTATGAATATATAAGAGGCATATAGTGAAGCATGGAATGAGGGAAGTTGTGTGGCAGTCCTATCATTTAAGTATAAAATTGATATTAAATTGAGTAGAAAAGAGGCCTCTAATGAAGTGTGTACTAAAAATTGGTCAATGGAAGGTGTTGGATTTTCATTCCTAGCCTAGATAGTTCTCAACAATAAAATGATTTTATATTTAATAAAGATTCTAGATTTTTACAACTTGGTTTGAACTTCATTTGTAGTTTTCTTAAACAGGTGGCATTTTATAACGTGAAAAATAAATGTTTCATTTAAAAGATTCCTTGCTACCATAACCACTTCATCCCCTAAAATTAGGGTTTCCTCTCACCTTTTCCTCAACAAAATACAATCTCAAACCTTCGTTCTAATAACAACAAATAAATTGTGTGCATAATTTTTAGTCTCTAGCTCTCCCTTTCTCTCCCTCTCTCTCCTTCCCTCCCTCCCTTTCTTTCCTTGTCCCTACCTCTCTCTCCATGTCTCCCTCCATTTCTTCCTCTCTGTCCTCAATGGAAAAACTAGAATCCAAACCCCGAGAATTGAATACCCAAATATTTATGGCTTTCCATCCAACTGCGAAACCCCATAAGCTTCCATTAGCATCCAAGGAAATGAAACTCCACCCCTTTAGTAGGCCTTCTAGAAAAATGACAACATAAACACCATATCTTGAAAATTGTCACCAATGAATTGGAGGATGTGTTGCAGAGAGGATTTGCACCATTTAGCTTTTCCTCAATGCCCAAAACCTCCAATCCAGAACCCTTTTCTAACCTAATATTTCCTTTCCTCTAGATGGATAGTCCTAAGCAAGAAAAGGGAAGCTTATAGTTTTTAGCCAGGTGCCCATACCTATGGCCCCGCCTACACCTAAAAGGTATTCCTTCATAACCCAATATTTGAATACACTCCACCCCAATCCCGATATCCATGCCTTCTATAAGCCCTTCTATGAGGCCCATATTAACCAAAATATGGGTGTATGTCTTAATCCCCATCTTTAAATATGTAGATTCATGGGCTAAATAAGATCCCAATGAGTTACCTATATCTTTGAAAATTAGGGCATCCCAATATGTAGGAGGGAGACTTGGAAGATGAACCTAGACTGGGGCCATATCCAGTCTCTCCTACTTTGCATCAAAGAGGGACATCTAGAAACTGAAAAGGATAGGAGATGAATTACTTTTCTAAACCATTTATTGTACCTTCTGGGTGTCTGCTACATCTTTGAAGCACAAATGAATCTAACCTTGGGCTAACAGTGACACTTATGGAGAAAATTTTATAATAGGTAAGATTTCATTGTCCGCCCACACGTTTAGGGTTGAGGACCTGAATTTTCAACCCCTTACTTGCCCCACCAAGGATTTTTGGGACATTTCCTTAGTATTTTGAATGGTGACATTGACTCCCAAAAATAGAGAAAGCAGGACTTTATTCTTCTTCTTGACACTACAATGGATTTTCCTCTTCCTCAATTTCTCATACTCCTTTTGAATCATAATTCCTTCTTATTCACAAGAGTGTTTCTCCCTGAAAACCACAAGACCATTCATGATGTTAGTTTGACCTTCTTCAGTTGTCGAGGCAAGTCTCTCCTTCACTAATTCACCAAAAGAGGGCGAGGCTGATGGCACTTGAGATGAAGGATATACTTTGAACAATCTGGAGAGGCTTCTGAGAGTGAAGAACCCCCACCGTGTTCAAAAAATTCTGAAAACCCTAAGGAAGTAGTAACACATTGTATGTCTTCCTCCAATATCTTGGACAATAGGGAAACTAAACTTAGATTCACACACCCCAAGAAGATTTCTCTAGCCCCTAACAAACATCCTCAGGCCCCAAGATAGCCGAAACTAAAGGACCCGAATAGTGCGTGGTTGGAGCAAGGGTTAGGGCCTTTGAACCACTAGATAGTTGCCTATTGAATTCTTAACTTTTCTTTCTAAAGATCTGGTAGGCCTAGAAACTGTGGTATGGTGACCTCCTAAGTTGACTTTGAAATGCGAATGGATAAAATCCTTGTGACTAGACCAAATTTGTTGAAAACCCCCCTCCTCTAGTTCATAATCCACCAACTCCTCCTCCTCCATGTGGGTCCAATAGTAAGCAATCAACATCTCATCTTAAAAGCATATTTGATGAGTAGTTGCATGTCTTCAAAGGGTTTATCATGGCGACCATCTCTCTACAAAATATATATCACGTGGATAAAAAACTCATGGTTACCATTTAATCTTATCTTGAATTTTGACAATCATATTAGAGCCTAGCATTGTCTAGAGCCTGTTCACTCTTTGTCAAAACTACGACGCTTTCTTTGCCTACAATTTTTCCATGGGCCTCTAGGGTTTCTCTAGTGTTGAATTCTTCTCCTATGGTAAAGATGTTGTAATGTTCTCTTTAACATTTTGAATCTGTTAAAATAAAATAAAATTAAAAACATAAAATTAATAATTAAACCAATCTAGATCTATCTTAACTCTAGATCTACCAAAGGTCTAGAGAGAAGAATCAAATCTCTTGAAGTTCAAACCTCTTTAGATTTGATCTCTAGACACTTAATATATTCGAAATGAAGATGAATCTAAATTAATCATATAAAATGAAAAAAAAATTAAAAAACATAAAAAATAAATTGATTTGCAAACTAAACATAGTATCCACCTTTCTTTTGAAAAATATTAAAATATTTACCATATTCGAATAACTTTTAAGAAATTAAAATATTTATTATATTGGAATTATTATATTGTGATAAACGTTTTTGACCCTTCCGATTAAAATGATTTGAATCATCCCAAAACCATTTTCCCACTCGATTTAAATTTCAAGAGGGTATTGTCATGGAGGATTGGCGGGCAAACTAAACGGGGGCAAACTAAACATAGAACATTCTGTTACCAAAACAGTAGAGCAGAGCTAGAGCTACATGAGGGGAGCCTTAACACCCTCTCATCGATACTGAATGCATTGAAGAGTTCGACTCGAGCAAAGATGAAGAAGCGATTATTCAGTTTCAAGAAGAAGAAGGCGACCCCTCCTCCATCTGTTGAGAGGCATACAAGAAGGTAAGAGTTTAAGAAATTACTGCATGTATAATGTAGTTACTCTACCATGGAAATCAGAAATCAGACCATCATCTATGCACTCTCGTAAGACAGGGAAAACTCCACAAGGAATGTTCGTAAATGATGACCACTCCTGAATTTGAGCTTGGGAACCTCTATAGCAGCAGTCTATGGTTCCCATGCTTATCGCTTCTTCCACATCACCATTTTCTTGAGCTCTTCAACCTTCAATTCCACCTTTGATATCCCTAATTTTCTCACAAAATCAGCAACACTCTCAATAGTGGCTACACCCTGCTGCAAGGTGAACTGCAAAAACTATTGCTTAACAATGTTAGTGAACTCTATATCAAAGTTTAGCCCTGTGTACCATGCATCTCCATTTATCTCCTTTGAAGGTGTCAATTCTGCTAGCATATACACCTTCATTGCTCGGTTAGAAACACACTTCACCCCTTTTATTAAGTCACGAGCTTCTATATTTTTCAATGCTTTGTTAACCTGTGGCTGCTGTAAATTTGTTTCTCTTTTCATATATTTTGTCCATATACCCATATTTCCAGCATTTTTTATGACTTGATATATGAGCATATCTTCAGATGAGAGGCCCTTAAACCTTACAGATTCTTCTTTCGTCTGTTGCTTCTAAACTATGAAATCACCCTGCTTGAAAACCTGGAGTTAACGATTTTGAAGTAGGGCATTGAGTGCCTGAGATCTAACATTGAGATCAACATCTTTAAGATTTTACTCCATGATTTTATCTATCAATCCATCAGAGAAAGTATTGAAAAGATCCAATATTCTATTGATGGTAGTAGCCATTTGTGAAGCTGATGTTGCGATCTCTAAGATCTTCAAAACTGTAATGGGCTTCGAACCCTAGAACAATATGTGCATTTGCAGTGTCTGATTATCCCGATTGCACCATTTAGAGTATGGGCTTTGAACCCTAGCCACAGTATGTGCAATGCGTGGCCTCAAGCAGAAACAAAAAATGTATGTAAATATGCTCTGCATTTTGAACATTTGGGTGGCTATTACTATGTTTTGATCACAAAAAACAAAATTATGCACAACTGAATTTTGATAATTTGGATACCAAATGTAGAATTGAGTGGTGCCTGAAGCATTGTTTGGTGGGGGAAAATTTCTAACCAGTGGATTCAGTTTCGAACTACTTTATGAACAGTCCTAACTTATTTTTCAGTTTTTTTCATCTCAAACACATCAATGTCCTTTTCCAACATATATTATTATCATTTACTCATGCAACCTGCTGTGCATATGGTTTCAATGTTTCATTTTCTAGTTGTCACTGCAGAAGCAACCATGCCCTCCTTTTTCCAAGCATATCTAGCTGTAAATTTTTTGCCTTATTATTTACAAAAGGGGTAGGTAGGTGTCATTTATTCGACTCTTTATCATCATTACTCACAAGTTAATTCAATGATATCCTACATCCCATAGATTTAATGTCTTAGCTTCCTATGATCTATCATAGCCCAGATTCTCATGGTTTGCTTTTAGAGCCAAACATTTTGCAGAGATTCATCTTTTGGTGAACATCATGAAACCTTCTTTAGAGATTCTGATGTGCTCTTTTGATTTTGAGTTTGCATTCTTGAATTTAAAGTGTGCTTTGAATTTTATTTAATTGTTCCTTCACATGAATTGTATTCAATTTCTTATTGTCTATCCAAACATGAAAGAGCTATAGATAAAAACCTGTTGATGTATGTTGTATTTGGTGCTGCTTTCTAACTTGTAATCCAAGGGACTTAATGCGATAATCCACTGTATCCAGGAACATGGATCTGTGCTTCTATCACTAATGACTGCTTCAACTTACTGTTATTATTTTGGCACTATGAATGGAACTTTTCCAGATGCTTACTTTGAGATTGCTTATGCCTGGCATGTGATACTGATTTGTTTGTCCATTTTTGTCTGGGCTAGGATTATTTGGTAAATGCATCAACTGTGACATTGGATATACTGTAATTTTAGAACACGCGCTTGTGGAGAGGGACCGAAGGTATGTTTTTTCTTCTTCTAATTCTTGTTTTAGTTTGATTCATATCCTTACCACAAGAATAAACTATGTGGTATTTGAATGAATAGTTGCTTGTGTTTGTATCGAAACATGTGAGATGCTCTACACCTTGCTTGGGGTGGGTGGGTCCGTCAATAGTTTATTTGCATGTAATTACATTTAATATATACTATGTGTTAGGTGCATCGAATATAATATCCCAAATCCATCTAATTCTGGTTTCAATAGGGTCAATATTGCATATCTTGAGTTCAAAGAAATGATTGATATATTAAATATTGAAATTTGAGATATTCAACCTCGAGCTTTGGAACATTGATGTGCATATCAAACACAATTTTAGATGTGTCTGTGCTAGTGTATACTGATTTCCATTTGATATTAGTGTGAGTAATCTCATTTTTGGTGGAGCTGACTCTGTTTAGTTTGGAGGCTTTGCAGGTTTTTGTCATTTGGGTCAAAAATGCAAGTGTGCATTTTGATATGCAGTTTCGTTTTGCTTTGTATATTTGTTACTCTTAGATGTTATTTATTTGTGGGAAGCATAGAGAATGAATGGAGTTAATGCATGCCATTGGGTTCTTAGTCTATTTCTGATTTGTATACTGTGAAAATTTCTGAGCACAAAAATCCTATTGCTAAATATTGATTTACTTCTCCTACTTGTTTTATTATGCACAAGTTATTTAACTGAAAATATTCAAAAAAAATTCAAGGTAAACACAACTAGCAACCTACACAAATATAGATCATTTACTGAACATCACACACATATGAAAAAAGCCACAAATTTTTCGGACAAATGTCCTCGGAAAACCCAATGCGGGAAAACCGGTGCAATAGATATGAGTGTTTATTATTATTAAGAAACAATATTCTGAGTACATCTAGGGTTCCATAATCTAGCTCACCCAATAGAGAAAACCTTGGCTACAAAGAAAATGTGAGTTTTACCTCAGTCCCGCAAGTCCTGGCTGATCTGGATGAGCCACTAGTGAAACCCCAACTAGCTTTGTACAATCTATACGCTGCCACTATGTAAGGTTGCGTGGTCCTAACTGAGGGAATACCTCACCCTTGCTCTGCACTGATCAACTTCTACTGGAGTCTGGTTTCAGCCCTGCCGGCTCAGAAACCCTAGTCTCTAGTTGAATTTCAGACTTTCCTTGGAGGCTTTGCGCTACCCCTATGTGGGCTTGCGTCACCCTCTCTAGGGATTGCGTCACACCCTCTGATGGTTGCGCTGCCTCCACTGCGTCTCTGTTGCCCTTGCTCTACGTTGTACTCTTGGTCCTCTTGACCAATCATTGCATTTTCCCCTCACTGCGTCTCTAAATCACTCAGATATGATCTTCGTCTGAGCACTACTCCGTCAGAAGAATTCGATCTCTTAGATTTTGTGGGTGTGTTCTCCAATTGACCCCAAGCCCTTCCTTTATACTTTTCTCGTTGACAAATCAATGGCTATGATCTTATCACTAATCAATGGCTAAGATTAAAAGAAGCTTGATCCATGTCACTTAGAATGTTCTCATCACATGTGTAAATTAATTCACTTTAATTTTTTTAATTTCCCTAAGTTAGACTTAGGGTCCCCATTAAAAAATTTAATTATTTGAATAAATTTTGCACCAGATGGAATTTCTCCAAATGCCTTTCTGGGTCTTGGAGATCTCATGTGTTCTAGCCCCTCCACAAAGTTTTGGAGTTAGAGCACATCCGATGCTACCCCAAAATCTCAACACTCCCTCTTAGCGAGGAGTGTGCTCTAGCAATAGTTCCCCACTGAAGTGTCACCTTGATCTCTGGCATCAGTCTTTGCACTGATGCTTGGAATACTAACCTCCATCCACTGCGATGCTGCTCTCTGTACTATTGCCCATGTCACTACCAATGACACAGCCACATCTGTACTACATCTCCCTCTCAAATTGTTGCATCATGCTGCCCATAGCACCACCACTGCTAACTGCTGCACTGCAACTCAGTTGCTGAGAAGTAAGTAGTTGAAGGACCACCACCCAATCACTAGACAAGTCAGTCGGGCTGCATCTCATCACTGAAGCACCCTCTGCTGCTACAGTATGTTGTATCTTTGAAGCTCTGCGATGTCTGCTGCACTGTACTATGTAGGCATTGCCTTTGCGCTACTGTCTCTCACCTACGCTGCTCCAAACTTCAGCATCCCAACACTGCCTTTTCTTCTCCATGATTTTCTGCACCCAATGCTCTAGACATCCTGTTATTTCCTTAAGGCTCTCATAGCTCATATGTGATCCAAGAGTTTGGGCAACTCAAGGATCCTGCCTTCCCATCTGTAGCTTCTCTACAGATCTATATTGCCCAACCTCTTCTCTCGAGACATAAGCACTCATGGCCACATCATCCTCACTACCACTGTCCCCTCTAGTTGTTGTTGCCTTGGAATCTGAAGCTTCCTTGTCCTTCCTTTTAGGACAAGTGCTGGCGAAGTGTCCAATTTTGCCACATCTAAAGCACCAGACCTTGGATAGTTCCTTCTTCTTCCCTTGCTGCTGCTGTCCCTTTGATGCTAGGGCTACATCTCCCTCCTCCTCCTGTCGAAGGATAGCTCAGATGTCACCCCAATTTGGGAGTTGTGCTCTACCCAAGATGCTTTGGACAAAGGTCTCCCACTCATTAGTGACTGCATTCAAGGCAGTCCTCACCAAGAGCCCTTCATCTGGAGTTGCCCTCATGGAAATCAACTGATCTCGGATCGTTTGCAATCTGAATAGGAAGGGATCAATCTCCTCTCCCTTGTGCAATTGGAACATTCGCATTTGGTTCTCTAGAAGCATCTTCTGTTGGACGAAGCTGCCTTGATACAAAATGGTCAAAGATTTCAACATATCATGTGTCGTCCTCTTCTCGAAAATGTGTGGTACCACATGATCCTTCACCCCATCCATGATCAAGCGCTTTGCTCGCACCTGATTTTTGTTGAACTTATTTAGAGCGTTCACATTGGTGGGCACAACTAGGACATTTTTCACGTGGTCTCTGATACCGTACTCCTTTAGGACTGTTAGGATTTTGGCCTTCCAAATCACAAAGTTAGACACACCGTCCAACCTATCCCAATCTCTCAGTCCGTATGGGGCCATCTCTGCTCAAACTGTCGAAATAGATACTCTTCTTCCTTCTACTACTGCTGCACTCAACAGAAGACCGGATCTGGGTTTCTTGGTGTTAGAAACCCTCTAGAGATACTGCTCCCTCTAAAAATTGATTTCTCTCTCAAAAATCCTTCGCCAATTCTGCTGAATAAACCCTCTACGATCACCCTCTTGATCGAATCTCAGAGCTTTAAAAATCCAGAAAACTAATTGGTAAGGAGGCTTTAAAAATCCACTTGTCATATTATTGCATATTTTATTTTAAATTTACACCAAAAATATCACTGTAATCTTCTAGAATTACAAAATCATAATATTCTTTTAATACATTCCTGCATACAGGGAATCAACAGGATTACTTTTATTTTCATAATATCAAATGTATGTTTAACAAAAGTCTCTATCACTATATCCCTGCTATCCACAACATCAACTATTTACTGTTGAGTAGCATCTTCAACCACTTCCTTACCAATACAAGACATGTTGAATCCATATACACTTCCCAAAACAATAGACTAGTTCCACCTTTTCCAACACCAACCACATACATCTTAGCTATGTTTGGAAGGATTGCTCCACCAGGTTTCAACCAATGATCACGAGCATAAATAACTAAGCTGAGCAATGATTCATAAAACATGCATTATCCCATCCACTCACTCACTATCCCATCTACATTTTGACTTTCAATTGCCATGCATTTTTCAATATCTTCTATCATGTTGTGGACTACAGTAATAACTCCATGCGAGTTTTGATTTTTGGCATTTTCACTTTCTTCTTTGAGCATGTTATTTTTTTTTCCAGCTTGACAAGCTACAAATTCCATCTTCTTAGTTTCTTCAACTACACTTACTTTTACAGCTCCTACTTAAGATTCTTTTACAACTCCTACCTAGTTAAGATTCTTTTACGACTCCTACCTAATGACCACCTCCAAATGTTTATTTTTCATTAATTTTGGGGGAGAGGGATTTTTTTGGTGTATTGAACGGGGAAAGGGGAAATAAGGGTATCATGGATGGGTAGAAGTGAGAGTTACTAAAATCTATAATCCTAACATTAGGGAATGAGATGGGGCCTTATGACCTGAGGGCAGAGGGGCTAGTGGGCATAAAGAGAAGGCAATAAGAGCAATTGATAGGGGGACCCCCAATAGTTGTGATAAGGGGAATAGGGGCCCTATTATCACAACCCATAAGCCCTTAACCCATAACCACTAAATTCCCTATCCCGGTAACCCCCAAACCATAATCCTTTAACCCTTACACTTATAACTCATAACCCATTAAACCCTTGATCCCTTAAACCCTAAGCCACTAAACCCTTAACCCCTAACTGCAAACTTAGAATCCCTTAACCACCCTTAAAAGTCATGACAATGTAACTTTTGGAAGTAGTTTTGGACAATCCGCGCGGCACACCCCCCCCCCCCCCCAAATGTCATTAGAATTAAACTTTTAGATGCAGTTGTTAAGTGACCACCTCCAAATGTCAAATTTTCATAAGTTGTATAAGGAGTAGAAGTCCAGCTCCTAATCTGATACTACTCCATGATAACTTTGATTAGTTTGGACGTGAATTGCGTTTCATGGTTGGTAATGACCTCTCTTGGCACACCGAGCTTGGTAAAAATCTCCTTATAAACAAAATTGACAATTTCCCATTCATTTGCTGGAGTCAGCGCCTTGGCCTTCACCCATTTCGTAAAATCGCCAGTGAACACTAGAATATATTTCTTCTTTCGTGACATTGGCGTGATCGGGTCTACAAAATCAAGGGCCCACCTTTTGAATGGTTTGACCGATACTTGGGGTTGTAATGACATTTTTTTCACTTGAACTGGCCTCCCCATCCTATAGTAGTTATCACATTGGCTGGTATGGGGGATGATTAATCAAAAGGGCTTGAAGTGCCATTGCATGGGGCTTCATTTGATTCAATTCCATGTTGCGTATTTTTGTATTAAACAAATGGTACCCATGGTGAGGAGGTCTTTACCTTTTCAATTGCATGAAGAAAATGTCAATGGAGAGGGCACCATTAGGTTTTCCCATTGAACCCTAATTCGCCAAAATTCAAATTCACTCCTTCATGTTCCATTGTATTTGATTCTAGGTTGTTTGCCCGGAGCACATGATATACATAAATGGAAGAGAATTAACTATTATATGATGAATAAGGAGTTTAAAATCACCAACAACAATCAAAGAAGAAAAATGATGTTCTTTTGTCAAAATTAATCCTTCATTGAACCTCAATTCACCCAAATTCTAATTCACTACTTCATTTGCCATTGCATCTGATTATTGGTTGTTTTCCCTGAGCACATGATATACATAAATGGAAGAGAATCAACTGCTATATGATGAATAAGGAGTTTAAAATCGCCAACAACAATCAAAGAAGAAAAATATTGTTCTTTTGTCAACATTAATCCTTGAAGTAATGCATATGCTTCGACTTGATTGCTTGAGATTGATCTTATTCCCCATACATAAAACAATTCTATTTTTCCTTTAGGACAAAGGATAATCCCTTCTACTACATTATGTTTGCTATTTTGTGACAATTTCTTCTCCATACTAGGTATAAAACACCTCACCAATTTTTTTTAAATGGTGGGAAAACTTATCACAACTCAATGGCCAAACCAAGAACAAGGACAATCATCACTGGTTGTTATCTGCTAATGCAGGTTGAATCATCACTATTATTCAAGTAAAACCACACCACCTGTAATTACCCACTAGTGGTCCATAATGGGACAAACTTTTACTCTTGCGAGATGCCTCTAGGTCATGGGCCATTGACTTGTTTCCTTACATTTGAACAAGATGAGTATGATGTGCAACTAGCTCGTTCCAAACCCGATAAGAGGAGTATGAGGCCCATGTATATAACTGGTCCTTGAATATTTATATGAATATTTTGTTTCATTTCTTCTATCTTTGAAGGATATTGACAATTTTCAAGCAGACATGGCTTCTTGAGCAGTGAAGAAGCATGCACGAACATCAACCCTCAAAATGGCATCGGTGAAAACCCCAAACAAGACCCTTAGGAGTGTCAAGAAGGCCTTGCTGATGAAGCCTGAGCCAAAAGTTGTTGAAAATGTCGAGAAACTAAAAACCAACTCCTGTGGAGGACATCAGAGTTGTCGAGGTTCTAGTAAAGAAATGGAAAAGCAAAAAAATTGGGAAGTTAAAAAAGCGGTGCCAAAAATTTCGTCGCTCCTGAGAAGCCAACCCCTCTGAGTGAATTTGGGCCCAAGAAAGGTAGAGCTTTAGGGTCTATCTTATAAACATCTCAAGTTGTTTGGTAGGGTTTAAATTTGTGCGTATTAAATGATTCGGATATGTTAATTAGAATAATTTGAGGTTTAATATTTTGTCACCATGCTATTAATTGATTTTTGTTTTATTAAGAAAATGTATCATCTTCTTGTGTTTCAGATTTCCGTATATATAGAAAAAAGATTAGCAACACTCTTGGTTTATAGGGTTACACAATTTTTGTGCTATTTTGATCTTGTGCCAAAGTTTGCGCAAATTATCTCTATCATGCACTAGGGTTCTTACATGGTCTTCTTGCAACTTGTATCGACTACCCTCTCGAATCCTGTAGCCAAAACCCCAAATATGATATGGGCATATATTTTTGATGAGAGTGATCATCAAACTCAACAATATATCATAGGTTTATCATTACTAAAACTGAAAGGAAATTTTTAGTTAATCTAGGTACATGTAAAACACCATTGAGCTCAAAGATATCACCCAATGGCATTTGGAGTGAGATAGATCCCATTCTTGCTGTTGCATATTTTAAATCATCATCAAACATCCACTTGTATGCTTGCCTCATACTCTTGAAGTTTCCCAAACGCCATATGTTTGGATGCTCCACTATCCATGTACCATCTGACACCATCATGGAGAAGTATGTCACAAGCTTGAATGAAAGCTCATCCACTCTAACAAATACTGTTTCTGTTGTTATTTCTCGCCCTTCCCCTTCTTTTGAGGACACTAATAAGCATAATTGTCAAACTCTTGACACATGAAACACTTGATATGGCCCAAGAATTTCTTACCATTGGTTAGAGGAACCTGAATTCTCTTTCTCTCCTGCTGACCTATACTAGGTCCCCTTTTTTTTCTGGCATTCAATATATTTGTAGCGAGGGTTAGAATTTTTCTCTTTCGTCTCTATACCTTCAACTCGCTCTAGTTTGTATTTTCTTGGATAAAATCATGCCATAACTTCTCAAGAGTCAAAAGTGAAAAGCTTTCTCAGGCATAGGCACCTTAGACATAAGGTTTCCATGAAGATGAAAGCCCATTCAAGGTTGTGTACCGAATCTTCATGCTTGAGCTCTTTTCAAGTTGTTGCACATTGATAATAGAGTTTATTAATTTTTATCAAAGAAGTGGCTGTAGTATCTATTTTTTTTATTTATGTGGCTCTAAGCTTGATTCTTAGAAGCATATTTCAATTGATGTTCTCACCCCGATATATAGTGAAGATAGCATCAAACATCCCATTACTGATGGTTTTACTGATAATGTGTGGAATCCTTCACGGAGTCCAAGATGACTTGCTTTGTTTTGGCCATCTTCTTTTTATTTTTTTGTCAACTTT
Organism: Pinus albicaulis; assembly: GCA_034641835.2. Taxonomy (NCBI): domain Eukaryota; kingdom Viridiplantae; phylum Streptophyta; class Pinopsida; order Pinales; family Pinaceae; genus Pinus; species Pinus albicaulis. Next base: position 234,205,550 of record CM076571.1, read on the forward strand.
ATAGATTTGTAGGTCGTTCAACTTTGGTCTTTACAAATGCCAAAGATCATTATCCTCCAACAAAATCTATATTTTCACTTTCATGGTATGAAATTGGAGGGACCTTATAATCTGTCTTCGTATCTATGATTGAATGTAGTAAAAATAACACTCTTGGATTACACCGTTAGAAAAAATAGATCAAGTACCTAAAGAAAAACTATCATAGGTCCATAGTTATTTTCTGAAGCATGAATCCAAGGCATCCCACTGTTGAAACCTTCTGACAACTTCCTATCCCAAGTAGAAGTCTGGGGTTATTGGAAGGCTTCAACAAACATGCTCTTTAGCTATGAGAATTCCATTGGATTCGGAGGTATCTCACAAAATGTTTCCCTGAGACTATCAGTCTCTTCTCTTGTCTTTGTGTGGTCAGTCACTTCTCTTGTCATTTTGTGGGTCACTCCTTTTAGCCCCAAGTATATCACAGTACTCCAGGTTCAAGGTGTAGGATAAAGAATACAGAGGAGTGGAATTTGTTCCATCTTTTTATGATTACATCCCGTAGGGTGCCAGACAAAAGTGGGCCTCACTCCTTAAGAAAATGTTGAATTCTTTCCAACAAAATGTTGACACCCTCCAAAATGTCACATCAATATCCCAAAGTAATAAAAAATCAACAAGTGGCTCCATTATGGAGAGAAAATATCAACTTGATCACATCAAGCCTCATGAAGAATGGTAATTCTAATCCAAATTGTCTTTTGAAGTTTTCCTCTATAGACTGAACCATGGAAGATAATTTTGTCCTCATTTCTACTAATTGTTTAAACATGATATAGTCAAATTCAAATCTGGTTTTTCCAACCTTGAGTTGAAGATCAGCAAATTGTTGGTATACTTCTTCAGCATGTTGGTGGGTAGCAATACAAATTTGAATTTTTATTCCATTTTCACTCACAATTTTCATCCCTTGAACTTCAACAACGATATATTTCATAGGAAAATTTAACCTATGAATCAAACAGGGTCAAAAAAATATGGTCTGTTACTTTGTGTGAGAATTTTCTTTGATCACCTGCATGACATTTGAAGGACCAATGATCTTAATTGCTTCTGATTTTTTAGCACCCCAATTAATTTCCTTCTCCTCCCCTGCAGTTGCTATAGCCCTCAAGAAGTATGGACCTGCAGGAGATAGATTCATATTGGTCTAACCATTAGAAATATAATGGACAAGCCATTACAACTCCAACAAGTACCAATCAGTTCTAGAATTCTCTATAGCTAATCTCTACTTTAGAAAGAGTAGTGTGTAGTTTCTCGAAGTTTGGTCCCTTGTACCTCCTAGGTGCTTCATTGACCACCTTAAGCATGTCTTGAAAACACATTGACCACACTATATTGAAGGGTATACCACATGAAAATTCAAAGCCATTACAACTCCAACAAGCACGGATTGGTCTTAGAATTATCTCTACAGTGAATCTCTCCTTTCATAAAATAGTAGTGAATACTTTCTCAAAGTTTGGCCCCTTGTAACCCCTATTTTCTTAACCACCTTCAACATGTATTGCCAATATTTTGACTACATTACATTGAAAGGTGTTCCATATGCAAATATGGCCCTGGAAACTCTGTTTTCCGTCTCATCCTTTCACCAATATAACATTTTTTGCCAAGGGTCCACTATTAAGTCACTTGCAGGGATCTTAAACGGTTAAGGGAACATGTTATCCCTGTTTTGGGATTGCTTGCTTGCTTGGGGAACTTGGAAAAATAGGATTCATCATGTTCCCTTTGAAATTAATTTCTTTTTAGGAGATAGCTTCACAAAACTAAACTTGTTCAAAGGGTGTTTTAAGAAAATGGATTTTAACTCTAGTGTAGGACACACTATAAGCCAACTTAATTGCTGCAATTCTGCAAGCATCTTCCACCAAAGGCTTATTTTCCTTCTTCCCTATATTTTTCATATTGGTCTAACCATCAGAAATATAATGGACAAGCCATTACAACTCCAACAAGTACCAATCAGTTCTAGAATTCTCTGTAGCTAATATCTACTTTAGAAAGAGTAGTGTGTAGTTTCTCAAATTTTGGTCCCTTGTACCTCCTAGGTGCTTCATTGACCACCTTAAGCATGTCTTGAAAACACATTGACCACAGAAATATTGGTCATATTGGTCTAACCATCAGAAATATAATGGACAAGCCATTACAACTCCAACAAGTACCAATCAGTTATAGAATTCTTTGTAGCTAATCTCTACTTTAGAAAGAGTAGTGTGTATTTTCTCGAAGTTTGGTCCCTTGTACCTCCTAGGTGCTTCATTGACCACCTTAAGCAAGTCTTGAAAACACATTGACCACATTATATTGAAGGGTATACCACATGAAAATTCAAAGCCATTACAACTCCAACAAGCATGGATTGGTCTTAGAATTATCTCTACAGTGAATCTCTCCTTTCATAAAATAGTAGTGAATACTTTCTCAAGGTTTGGCCCCTTGTAACCCCTATTTTCTTAATCACCTTCAGCATGTATTGCAAATATTTTGGCAACATTACATTGAAAGGTGTTCCATATGCAAATATGGCCCTGGAAACTCTGTTTTCTGTCTCATCCTTTCACCAATATAACATTTTTTGCCAAGGGTCCACTATAAAGTCACTTGCAGGGATATTCAACGGTTAAGGGAACATGTTATCCTTGTTTTGGGATTGCTTGCTTGCTTGGGGAACTTGGAAAAATAGGCTTCATCATGTTCCCTTTGAAATTAATTTCTTTTTAGGAGACAGCTTCACAAAACTAAACTCGTTCAAAGGGTGTTTTAAGAAAATGGATTTTAACTCTAGTGTAGGACACACTATAAGCCAACTTATTTGCTGCAATTCTACAAGCATATTCCACCAAAGGCTTATTTTCCTTCTTCCCTATCTTTGTCACATACTTCTATAGAGGGAAATCAACACGAGATTCTGAAAACTATTCAACAAATTAGCAACATAAGTGGGGTGGAAAATCACAGAAAATATGCACTTAAACGAAATCAGCAAAATAGTTTTGGAAAATCACAGAACCAAAAGAACTACTTGGAGATGGAAAATATGCATTTAAACGAAAGAGAGAAGCCCTTGCCTTACACCATATGTAGCATGGATCTGAGCACAAATGTTGTAGACCCACATCAAGGCTGATTTGTAACTAACGTAACATATATGTGGGTTTGGTGATAGTGGCAGATTTTTAATTTTTAAGAGCCATGGAATGAATTATGAAGGATTCAGTTTTGAGACCATGCAATCTTCTAAAAAATTCCAGTAAGAACTAAATAGTGGATTATAAATTGCAAATAACCACAGTCCACAACCAAAAGAGAAACATGCATATACCACATAAAAACCACAACTACCAATAGAAGAAGTTAGATATAGTTCTTCTGCTGTCCCATCCAATTTTTGAAGACATCTTTTGGATGGAAATCTCATTGATTTATGTAACCTGTTATAATCCTTTCATCTTGCCCCGGAAGAACACCACAAAAGAGTTCTAATGAAGTAGTCTTACACCAACATTAGATAGAGACAATTTGCATTGAAAACTTTGGATGGAAATTCGAATAAATTATGTTATATCCTTTTCATAAAATCTTCTAACAGAACACCAATAGAGTTTGTAAGGAACTATTATTACACCAACATAAAGAAATGTGAACTATGGTACATCAACATATAGAAGCTTCCTGTAGTTCCTGAGTTGTTCCCTCTGATTCCTGAGTATTGAAGAAATCTTGTAATGGAATCATCTTCAAGGAATCCTTCATGCTCTTAATAACCTGAACAAAAGTTAAAGATCTGGCAATTGTGGTTATGATAGGAATTTTATATGCTAATTCCATTCGTCTCAACTTCCGCCCATCTATTTGATCTAATGCATCTCCTGGATTTATAATCACCAGTAACTGAATCTGACGATTTGCAATCATGTAATCTACATGTGGGCACTCTTCATGGAGTTTCAAAACTCTTTTTACTGGAATTCCTTCCATTTTCAACAAAATGGCTGTGCTAGTTGTTGCAACAATTGTAAAACCAAGTTCAATGAATCTGTTTGCAATTGCTGGGAGTCTTGGTTTGGTGAAATCACTTAAACTTAAAAACATCATGCCTACAAGAGGCAATTTTTGATTTTCTGTGATTTGTGCCTTGGAAAATGCCATAGGAAATTTAAATTCTATGCCCATCACTTCGCCAGTGCTTCGCATTTCAGGACCAAGAACCACATCACAGCCTTGAAAATTTTCAGATGGAAGGACTGCTTCCTTGACAGATACGTGACTTGGAATAACTTCCTGTATAAAACCAAAGTCTCAAAGAGATTTTCCTGACATAAGAAGCACGACATACTTTGCTAAGGGGTGGCCAATTGCCTTTGATACAAAAGGTATTGTTCGTGATGCTTTAGGATTTGCTTCAAGAAGGTAAACTTCACCAGCAGGTGTGATTGCATATTGTCAATTCATCAGTCCACAGACGCCAAGCCTCTTTGCCAATTTAGATTTCCATGATCTAATGACTGACAAGTATACAGGTGACACTGTTTCCTTAGGAATAGAACAAGCTGAATCACCAGAATGCACATCTGCTTGCTCAATGTGCTCCATGATACCACCAATGACCACACTATCTTTAGAATCTATCAAATAATCTACATCGA